>RANZ01000480.1:0-27462 GCA_009805285.1 Neurospora terricola FGSC 1889 | reverse complement strand
CGGCGGTGCGCGCGCCGTGCCAGCCGACGGTGAGGAGGGGGAGTATCGTGGTGCGGGACCTGCGGCTGTGGCATGCGGGGATGCCGAATCGGACCGGGGAGGTGCGGATTATATTAGCCATGATACATTTTGCGCCGTGGTATCGGAATCGGATGAGGTTGGAATTGGGGGAGGATGTGAGGCCCGTGCTGGAGCGGGAGGATCTGGGGTTGGAGGTGCCGGTGGATTGGGTGGGGAGGGAGGAGGTGCTGAGGAGGTATCTGGATAGGGGGTTTGGGAATAGTTATGATTTTGATCAGGAGGCTTAGGGCTTGTTCGTCAAAGAGAGTTGCTTTCCCGGAGAAGTTCGTCTGTGAGGGGCAGTCAAGCAGTTAATGGATTGCATAACTGAGCTGTCAAGTACCTGTCTCCAGGCTACGGCAGTGGCATGCCTTCAGAGATTCCGATGTCTTCAACAGCAAGACCGTCGGCTTCTTATCTTGTGTACCTTTCCACATCGCTAGGAACAGCTGCTGACATTCTCAGACTTGCCCAATTTCTGGACTACTGGCTTCGGCTTTCCTCCGTAATCGTTGGACTTTTCGAGACTGGGTGTATGAAACCACGGTACCTTGCATATCTTATCTACACAAGAGGTGGGCAAGCTGTCTATCCAAGCACATCCAGATCAACGCCCGCATGCAATGCACCGTGCTCCATCCGGGAACTGACCCTAGCTTTGTCTTTGTCCTAGAGGTTTTCCCCGCCCCCCCCCCCCCCCGCGCCGTGACAAGTTCAGCTGGTAGACAGTTAGCACCCCGTCTGCCGCGGCCAAAAAAGACCGAGGCGGACGCCATCTCGGTAACCGACACCGACTGGATTTTGACAGCGACAGCTATGCCCAGCCCTTGACCATTAGAAGTGAAAGGGGAGAATACGACAAGAAAAAAAAGGGAAAAAGAGAAGTAGGGTCCCTATGGGATTCGAACCGGTGTCATATTACAGCACAGCACGAATGCGAAGCGTGGACGGACATTGGATCCGTGAGTCAACTGCATGGAAGTTACGGCACGTAGAATTAAGGGCCGAGGCTCCAAAAAAAATCCAGACGAATGTAGAAGAAGCTGCTAAATACATCGGATGGAAGAAAAGAAGGGTCTCTGAAATGCAATGCCCATGTGGCAGATTAATGGGATCGAAACCCAAGGATCTGACAGGTCGTAACAGGTTGTCAGCATGTGGTGCCATGGCGCCATCACACTCACTATCACCATCACAAAGAAGGACATACAAGGTTATGATTTAATGATAAGAATCATCAAGGGAAGCGTGTCTCTTTAAAGAATACAGCCACAACCATGTGAAAGCAATCATCGATCTCATACAACAAACAGTCTTCCATCCCAAGTCTGTGGCCCCCTATCCCCCACGTACCGCATACAAACATCCACCCTCCCCCCCTTCAACAACATTCCCCATCATCCCGCTCTCCCTCTCTACCTCCTCTCTAACGCCTCCACCCTTTCCTCAAGGTCCGCGATCCTCTCCCTCATCGCTCTCGTCCTCCGCTCCTCCTCCCCCAGGTAGGTATAGAGCGAGTGTATATTGAGCATTAAACAACAAGAGGTCAGGGTGGGGAGGTCCGGGAGGAAGGGGAGAATTCCGTAGAGCATGGTGGCGAGGGGGTCCGGGAGGAAGGGGAGAATTTCGCAGAGCATGTTGGCGGCGGTGTCGTTGTTGTGGTTGTTGTTATTATTGTAGTTGCAGTAGTGTCCTATGAAAGAAGTTACCTAATGTATGTGTCAGGTATTGGTTGTGTTAGAAGAGAAGAGAAGAAGAAGAAAAGGATCAAGGAGAAAAATGAATTGAGGTATACGTCTTTTGTACTACTACATTTCTGTGGGGTCTATGACGTTGGAACGTGCGTATTGTACGGTCGGCCCCAATTTCGTAAACTTGGCGCTGCATTGCACAGTCCAGCGGCATCACTTCGTATCGGTGCACATATTCACGGCCTCGTTCCTTTTATGCAAAACTGCCCATTCGGCCGCCTACGTACAACGAGCAAGAGAAAGCATTTACCGGACTGTCCAAACCCAGCAATCCCGCGGTATTAGTGAGTGAGTGACCGATGAGCTAGTGCAGCTACGAAGAAGAGGCTGAGGGGGGCGAAAGCTGAACGGGGATTCGTCAGAAGAAATCATGAAGGCAAGCACTGCAACAAACACGGCGAGAAAAGGAACTCTTAAAAGATGAAACGGTGTGGAATTGTATAAACAACAACAAAAAGCAAAAGGATAATGCTAGCTAAGTAGAGGTACCTAGAGCCACTGCATGCACCCAAACCCTTCCCCTAGCCCTCATCCTCTACCTCATCCCCCCCTCTTTCTCCCTCTCTACTTCCACTCCATCTCCTCCACCTTCTCCTCAACCTCCGCCAACCTCTCACTCATGGCCCTCATCTTCCTATGCATTCTGTCCATCTGCTGCATCGCCCTTTCCATCTCCTGCTCCATTTCCTTCTGCTCCTCCTCCAACCACTTCATGCGGTCTTGGAGGAAGTGGACGCAGAAGAGCAGGGATAGTATGCAGACGAGCATAGAGGTACTGACGACGAGCATAGAGGTACTGACGCTGGGCGGGAGGAAGCCCGAGATTTCCTGCAACATTGTGGCGGTGGTTGTGGTTGTGGTTGTGGTGTCCTGTGAGAAAGTCAGTGTGTGTGTCAAGTTGTGGTGGTGTTGGAAGAGAAGAAGAAGAAAAAAAATCAAGGAGGAAGATGACTTGTGCAGGACGGACGTCTTTTGAATTACTACTACATTCCTGTGGGGCCCTCGCCATGACGTTGGCAAGTACTACTGTCTTCGTCAGCGCGTCCCTCTGCATGCTCCAAATTGGCAGTTGCTTGTTGGTGGTAAAAGACCGAAGGGGTACGCCTTCCCTTCCCTCAATTCTAAAGGGGTCCGGGTACACTTGGCACACGCCCGAAGACTCCCCAGGTGTTCCCTTCAGGTACAACACCCTCTACGGCCACGGAAGAAAAACATGAAGGGGACTGCATTTCCATATAGAAAATACTCTCCCCCTGGGACGGAGCCAAATCCCCGGGGAGACAGAGAAGCGCCCACGAATCCACAACCCGGTAGAGAAAAGCTGGATCCACATCTCCGGGAAGACCCACTTTTCCGGGCCACCGTCCGCTTCCGTACGGCCTAAGCCGGCCGGCCTCACGGAAGCTTATTGCTCTTAAAGCCCTATTGCTTTCAATGCCTCCCCATTACTCTCAATACCTCTTATTGCTCGCTTCGATGCGGGCCCATGGACCACGACCTCTGGTGTGGAACTTCATGACACCTTTTGGGCCCACGATCGAATCTAGTTGAAGGCATGGGCGCTTCAACTAGTGTCACGAGCGTCACGATCGTAGCAAAGCGAAGGCGAAGACTACTTTAATAACTGCGTAGATGTATTTTGGCTACCTGGAGGGAAGATACTACGTAGTAAGTCAAGGAAGAAGGAAGTAAGTCAAAAAAAAAAAACAGGCCAAGTAGGTAGATAGGGCTGGCGTGCCCTACTAGATACAAGGAAAAGGCACAAACGGCTTCCTATAACCCTTACAGTAGGGCGGAACGCTTTAAACGCGACCTATGCCCAAGGCCATTTCTGAACAGCTCTTTCAGGATTATACCCATATCTTCCATCGTAAGTCGCACAACACCGACGCAATTACAGCCAGGAATACACCATAACACGTCCGCTTAGGAGAGAGTTGACCTCGCGGCAGAGCACGGAGCCGATTAACGTAGGACACAGGGTGGTCTTCGGGTTGAGACTGAAAAGCTCATTGAGAATCCGCTTCCCTTTTCACCTAAACCCTTCCACTACCTATCGGAGGAAATGATGTTGAGATGTGAAAGTGGCAGTGGATGTGAGGACATTGAGGTATCGTCAGCTCCTAGCGGACAGTGACACTCGGCATAATCTCAATCAAAACAAAAGCCCAAACTTAGAAGTTGAAGAGGAGAACACGAAAAACGGAGAAAAAAAAAGAAAAAAGAGGAAGTAGGGTCCATATCGGATTGGAACCGAAATCATAGTACAGCACGTATAGGCATGAAGCGGAGACGGACATGGGATTTATAACGGATCTCTACGGCTTCCGCCCTCCTCTCTGCCGTCGCCGCTTGCTGCCGCCGGGCTTGACGGATGTTTAATAGAAACCAGATTTTGAGTAGTATCATGATCGTTGTCACCACCCAATCATAAATCTTGAAGAGCTTCATGCCGGTGAGGCCGGTGGCGGCGRGGGTGGTGCACATGGTGGCCGTGACGGTGGGTGTGATGGGTGTGATCATTGTGGTGTTGGACATTTTGGCTTCTGTTGTTGTTGTGATGGTGGTGGTAGTCGTGGTGGTTGTTGTGGTTGCTGTGGTCGTTGGACGGTGGTCTCTAGTTCTGTGAAATTTCCAATACCTATGTGTCAGCTTGATGGTTGTGTTGAAAAAAAAAAAAAAAAAGATAAAAAAGAATAAGAAGATCAAGCTTGAAAAGAAATGAACTGTGCGGCACTCAGGTGGAGAAAGGAAACGAACGAGGATCCGTCTATAAGGTATGAAAGCAAAGAATTCCGGGTGGTGCGAACAAGACACACGCCAGCCAAGCACTTAAGGGATGAAACGGTGGTGAATTGTATGAACAACAGAAAGCAAATAGAAGATGCCATCTACCTAGAATCATAGACCCGACCCAAACCCTCGACCCTCTCTACTTCCGCTCCATCTCCTTCATCTTCCCCTCAAGCTCCGCAATTCTCTCCATCATCGCCCTCAACATGCGCTGCTCCATTGCCTCCCGCGCGTCCTCCTCCAGGTCTATACGGGCTGAGAGGATGTCGATTCTGCTGGAGACGAAGTAGAGGCAGATGAGCAGGCCGAGAACTTGAACCAAATTAAGGGAGGCCACGATGATTTCCGGGAGCATGTTGGCGGCGGTGTCGTTGTCGTTGTTGTGGTTGTGGTGGTGGTTGTGGTGTCCTGTGAGAAAATCAGTGTATGTATCAGTGTGATGGTTGCAAGAGAGAAGATCGAAAAGAGGGAATCATGCAATGTGCGGGATGGGAGGTCTTTTCATGTGTCCGAAGGGAGTCACTGGCTTGGGCACAGCCCTTTGTCGTTTCTCCGTCTGCATATTATGAACTGAATGGGATGTTGCATTGCCGTGCATGCCCCTGGGTAAGAAGACCGAAGGTGTAATGTGCGCCTTCCAACTTTTTGAATGGCCTCAAACTCTGGAAGTCTGGAAGCTGAGTACTGATTTACCAATGCAATGCAGGTAGATTGTATGCACTTCTCACATGGCTTTTCAGCCACCTCAGAAACGTACAGGAAGTTTTCGCCCCCTCTCCCTCCGACGTCCGAATGTCCGATCAAGTTTACGTCACCTCTTCAAATCTCTGCCGCTTCCTTTTTTTCTTTCATCACCTTCTCCAAGCTCACCAAAACCCCAGTCCACTGATCAGCGCCAGACAAGGACAAGAAAGCTCACTCAGTTGTCAGACGAAACCTGAAAGGTACTACTTCCAATCGGTGTTTTATCTCTAAACCGCTCCTGTCTGCAATTGAGTGTAGTGTTGCTAACTCAGACCCCGCCCCCCGACAGCCTACCGATACCATCACGTCACCGTCAAAATGCCCCGAAGACTGCTGCGCGACACCGTTCTTTCTGGGCTAAGACTCCAGCCCAAGTCCAAGAGTGCTAGGACCGATCCGGATGACTCGGACACCTTGCCAATGTCGGACTTCAAGGCGGCTGTCGACCCAGCTGTTGTTGCGGCCTCGACCCCAAGGCCTCTCCTTCCCACAGTGACAACCGACACGACCCAGCCATCAAAATCCGAGACACTTACCGCACCTCCCTCGTATAACGAAGCATTGACAACGTCCCTAAGCGGCAAGGGCAACACCCCTTCCCAGCTCGTCCAACAGTTTTTCCACGGCGGCGAGGTCCACTGTCTCGGGCTTACCAAGGCTGTCCGGCCCGTCGTCTGCCTCTACTACGATCTGATGGAGAGAGCCGCATCCCTTTTCATCCCAGTAAGGATGAAGAACACCGGGATACTTGGCATGGAGACGCCGGCCATGAGGCGCCTGGTGATCCATTCAGTCGCCAACTACGCCTTCATGTTGGCCATCGTCCACGCCAGCAACCGGTACCAGCTCAAGTTAGGCATTCGCCTCTGTGACGACGATGAGGTCCACGCCATTCGTACCCACGTCCGGGCCGAGATGCTCCAGGGCTTTCTTGATGTGATGCCGCGGCGCTTCAAGAACAAGCCTGACCCTACTACCGGGATTGCATACGACTCTGAGAAGGGGCGGTTGCGCAGGTCCGACTTTGTGAAGTGTTTGGCCGACCGCCTTGAAGAGGAGCTAGATGACAAGCGTGAGAGATTCATGGGCATCAAGATGACCCTGAACACCGGTGAGCTGGATGGGCCCAAGGTGCAGGAGTGCTGGCGCTTATTCAAGGCTGCGCTCGCTCAGGCTGGCGGCGGCATGCACGACTTGCTTCCTCCCTTGGGGTACAAGACGTGGAAGGGGCCCGGGCAGAAGTGTCTAAGACCGCTATTCTACCAAAAGTGCGACTCGCCCGACTGTCCTTTGTCCCGGGGAGCGCTCACAAGATTTCTTTTCGGCACATGTAGATAAAAGCCGATGTTGGCGTGGCCTGGTCCCGACTCTCAGTCCCCTCTGGACCTTGATTTCTGTCTCCGTCTCCCTTTTTTCTGTCACAGTCAGGTCCCTTGGCATCTTCTTTCAGATCTGCTTCGTTCGCTTGCCTTTCATTTGTCAGGTTAGTTGGCACTTTTCTCTCGTCACTCAATCCATGCCGGAAACCAGAAAGCCAATGGTCGCTACCTACTTCTAGCTGCACCTCAGATCTTATCAAATGTCTACAACCCCGCAGCACGATTTGCAGTTTGTGGCTATGATCAGATGTCAACCCCTGGAAGGGAAAGAACATATGTATGATACATCATCCCTTTTTGGTGAAGTGGGGCGACTGACAGCAGCTTGGGGTGCTCCTACCCTCTTAGTTTATCATAATTAGAAGGGAAGATCAGTCATGGTCCCCAAGTACCTCTGCCTCGCTCTCTGCCAGGTTCTTTTGATGCCAACCAGGCACTTCCAGATTGAAGCACCACAACTGGAAGTGACCGTGACTTGTTCCTCGACATCCCCTCTCGCCAGCAATCAGATACCTTACGCCTTCTCATCCAATTTCCATTGTCTTCCATCGCGACGAGCCCTTCGCAGCAACCACCAAAGCACCAGCTACACCCTTCGGCATCTTTGCCCGCACCACCAATGTCGATGCATCAAGAATCACCAGCTCGATAGATGCGAGAACACGCAGTCATGGAATGTTCACTGTGAGTAGTATGGGTTCTAATCTGTCCGTATGGCATACTGACCATTGCAGCAGCAGCAATCACCATCACCACTTCCCACAGAGTCTATGCAACTCTTCTCGAGCGAGGAAAGCTGTCGATTGACCTCATAAGCCGGTTCTCCAAACTCGACGCCCGCCAAGTCAAGAATGGCCTCTGCGTCCTCCAGCAACACAACCCCCTTTCATACACCGTCGACGCCGCCGTTTTCCCTACAGAACAATGGGCTGAATTTGTACAGTGCTTGGTTGTTTTGTTGGCTTGGCGTCCGACTAAGCTGGACGAGAACGGTGAGAGAGTCGAGGCGGGTCCGAGACAAACCGCCGCCGCCGCTCCGGGGCACACGGGCAGGGGCGACGTCGATTCCACCACCACCTCCCCAGCCGCCACCCCGGGGCTCAAAGTCACGGACTGGACGACCATGGCGTTCCAAGCAGGCGGCTTCCTTTTGGCCATCTGGGGTGGGGGGGTCTCCTTGGTTGGTGGTCGCACCAAAGGGGTGAGAAGGACGAGGCGAAGAAGGCGAGGGAGGAAAAGGAGAAGAAGAGGAATGAGAAGGACAAGGAGAGAGAAGAGAGAGACGAGGGGGAGAGGGTGGAGATTCTTAGGCAGGAGTTGCAGGGGTGCGCCGAGAGGGTGCGCCGTGGAGCCGGTTCCGACTAAGGCTGAGGGGAAGACGCCGCCCGGTGTATTCTTGGTCGTCGGTAGAATCTGAGTCCTTGTTGCGGTGGCCGGCGGTGAAGCGGGAGCCGGTCGTTTTGCTGGTCGTTTTTCTGATCTCCAACCACCACACACTGACACTAACACCAACAACAACAACGATGGCGCCCCTCGCAATCATCTCCACGGTCACCACGACCGTCGCCCTCGGCACCACCACCATCACCACCGGCCCTACCGTCGCCGCCGCTGCCGCCGCATGTGCCGGGATCGACTCTTCGGTCAAACTTATGGCCGGGGTTGAGGGAGTGGTTGCTCTTGTGGTGAAAGGGGTCGAGTGCTGGATCAAGTGGACGGTGAACCGAGACCGCATGGAAGATAGGGCCGAGGCCATCCGGCTGAGGAGAGCGGAGGAGGGGGCCGGGGGTGGGGCGCCACAGTTGCTCGTCACAGAGGAGACACAGGGCGGCCTCAGGCGCCGTCTCACCAATGCTCCTAACTAAGATGGATGTTGAAAACCTCAGCAAAAAAGGGAAAATGACTTCGAAGACCAGAGGCTGCAGGTTGGTTGCTTGGGGGAAGGGGAGCGAGTAGCGGTGCTTCCAAGTGCCAGGTGGGGAAAAATAAAGTTTCGCATTTATACTTCCGTACTACTGAAGTAGCAATTAACATTTTTCATCTTTACTTACTTGACCGGCGTGTGCATATGACAATCCCTCTCATCTTGACACACTCGCTCGAACATCAACACCTCCAACTCCAACCGCAAACATGGAGGGTTTATTATTCAAGGTCATCCCTCCCGTCTTCGACATACTCTCTCGCCAGCAATACCTTACGGCTTATCAGCATTACCCAAACGAGCAGTACTTGCGCAAGAGGTTTATGAAGTTGGACAAGGTATGTTTCTACACGACCATTCCCGTGCTGCCATCTTATACACACCAACCGTTGTCGCAAGTCAGCGAATACAAACTCGAGCGGTCAAGATGGTGGAATACTTGGCTAACTGGCGGAATTTGATCTAACAAGATAACTCGGGTACCATTGAGCGCGAAGAGTTCTTGAGCCTACCGCAAATATCGACGAACTGTGTTGAGACCCAAGACCATCACTTTGTATGGCTGAACAACTGAATTCAATGGTGTGTGACCCTAGACGGGAAAGTTGTCACCGACGGATACGACCTATACGCCTTCCTCTCCATCTTTCGACATGGTCTTCCTCATTGACGATAGCGGCTCGATAATGGACCAGCGCTAGTCCGAAGCTAGGGACGCCATCGCTGCCATCGCTCCCGTTTGTGTTGCCCACGACAAGGACGGCATTGACATTCACTTCCTTAACTACGACCCTGAAGCTGAAACCCAACTCGACTCAAGTGCACTCAATTCAACTCCACTCAAATCAATTTAATTCGAGACCCCCAAAGCGAGGTACAACTCTGTTCGAGGGTTCCGAGTCGAGTTTGGCAAGTTGGCCGCCTTCTTAAGTGCAAAACTTGTGGTATGAGGCCGATTGGCATGCTGCATAGAACGCCATGGTTAAATTGCAATGAAGAGACTCAAAGAGAGTGAAACACCAGCAGCAGCAGGAAACCAGACACCACCCCAACACCAACAACCACTACCACAACAACAACAATATGATTGCGGTCACAAACCACCACTTATGTACGCGCAACTGGTTCTGTTGAGTGTCGTACCTACCTTGATAGACCATCCATCTCCTTAAGACCATCCGCCTTCAACGCCATCTGGGCGTTCGTGTCATGATTGATCTCGACCTAGGAGTCCACAATTTCCTCCCAAGAACGAACTGCACCGCGCAACACGATCAGGCCGATGATAAAAAGCAAGCGCCCCGAGCCTACCCAAACACAACTATCCAGTATCTCACCGACGAAAACCCGGCCTAGGTACTGACTGAGACCATGGACGCTGTCTCTGTCGCTTCGGATCTGGTGTCTGCACGCTCGTTATTAGCACCGCCGATTGCTTGGTAACTATTTCCTTATTCCTTCACGAGGCGAATTACGCGGAGAAGGACTTCAGAATCGTGCAATCGGACGTCACGGATATGGGTAGGTAATGTCTTGAATCTCAGCTGGTCAAAGAAGCCATAATGTTTAGTGCAAAATGCTATGTAAATTGACCGCTCTACCCGCTCGTTGCGCTACTCGCTGAACTTAAAGTTGCTGCTATTAAGGGAGGAATGTGTAGAACTTGAAAGATATTTGGATGGGCGCCCGTTGCGCTGTGCTTCCTCTTTCTGCCGCCGTTGCTTCCATCTCGAGCTTTCTCCTCCCAGTATTTGCCTAGCTCCTCGTCGTTGTCCCCCTCCTCTTCGTCGCTGTTGTTGTTGGACGGGAGTTGATGTACTTCAGTTGTACAGGATCAGCATCAGAACCTACACCTTCCCAGAATGATGAGGCCACATGGAGTAAGTACTTACATCTACCTTCCAAACCGTTGGGTGACCTAGTAAGTGCCTGTAATAAGGTATTACCAACAGAGGCCTTGCAGCCCATACTGGAACTGTCCCTTTGGCATTGAGTACCAGAATCCCCTCGGCGGGATCAAGGACCCTTTCATAGCGCTTTTTTCCGAGGGTAAACCAGGGATATGCTCCATCTCGGTAAGCATAGTCTTGAGCAAGCGCCAGCACTCCTGTATCTTCGGCCCGTCCAGCTCGCCAGTGTCGATGCTGCCTTCCAACTTCCGCACTCCCGGTGTGCGGTAGCTGAGGATAGGGTGCTTGTGGAGTTCGTACCCGGCCTGGAGGAACTCCGGCCTCTCAGCAAGGACCTTGAAGATTACCTGTTCTACCACATGAAATATCTGCCTTCTTTCCTCAAAGGTTCTGTACCTATCGCCTTGGCACAGATCCTGCATCATCTCGTCTTGCACGTGCTCACGTATGGCTTGCACCTCCCGGCTCTCCCAACTCGTAGTGGATTTCCGTGAGTAAAGGTCGTACTGCTTGCTGGCGTGTAACAGAGCCAGCATAAACGCGTAGTTGCCAGCTGCGCTGATTACGGCACGGTTGGCGGATGCCAGGCCTTCCGCTTGACAATGAGGAAGCCGTTGGTACATATATAGTAAGTGACCAAGCCTGTATTGTAACAGGCAGTAGTATATGTAAAGAATGGACTTGCCGTGTTCGGTGAGAACGAGTTGGGTTCGGTCGTCGCTGGACTCGGATTCCATGTCAGACCCGGATTCGGACCCGAAAGTGGCCTTCTGGAAAAGGACGTCGGCAAGCTGCCCGTGGGAAGAGAGGATGCTGGTATATCTTGTGGTGGTCGCCGTGGCCGCGGCTGTGGCTGTGGCTTCCTTGTGTGAAGGTGACGGTGGCTGTTCCTGTGAAGACACCTTCTCCACCAATGTCCAAGAGGAAGAAGAGGAATCCGAGGAAGAAGAGGAATCCGATGACGAAGAGGAATCCGATGACGAAGAGGAATCCGATGACGAAGAGGAATCCGATGACGAAGAGGAATCCGATGACGAAGAGGAATCCGATGACGAAGAGGAATCCGATGTAGACGTAATTGAAATCTTCAAATTGTCAGACTCGTCCTCGGAGCTTGTAGGTTCGCGGTTGGGCCCCCGAAGGAGCGGGACCTTATTGACTAACTTCCGGAACATGGTGGTGATCCTTGGTTGAAACTAAGAGGTAAGACGAGAGAAGTGGAGGTGGGCTTGACCAGAAGTAAGAGGTAAGAGCAGAGAGGTTGGAGTTGGTGATCCTTGACCGGAAGTTATAGAAAAAGTAAGAGTAGAAAAGTTGAAACGAGGGGGGGAAGGTACTCTTTAAATACCATGACTAGGACATGTACGGACGCATCCTGCAAGTTTAATTTCGATTGTAGCAAGGACACCGGACCTCCGATAATAGGCACCGCTCGGAGTTACTTATCTGATGAGAACCTGCAACCCTTGCCACTCTGCATCTTTTTTTTATGCAGTCCTCCTGCACGGGGTTCCTTACATGTACTTGCTTATCTGTGTCAACCTGTACCGTACAAGCTCGAGAAACGGGCCGTAAGAGATAAATAATGACGCATCTTCCGATGCCGAGGTTAATAAAGCAAGTCCATAGAGGAAGCATACGTGTATCCCTACCTMTATGCGAAGAAAAAAGTGCTTCCAGGAAGAGCCGATACACATATGGTACACTATTAAATGCCTGGGTTCGAGCCAAAAAGGCATTATCTATGTCTGAATTAGCATATTAATACCAATGTCAGGCCTCCGTCATCGAAGAAAACACATACATTGATTGTAAAAACGTCTTCACGAGTTGACCAGAGGTCTGGAGTTGACAATAGGGGTTAGGTTAGGGCTTCTCTCAAGAACCCTCTGATATCACAGCAGACACTCCTCGATAACAGAACAAAAGCACCATGAAATAGAGAGAAGATCAAGTACTTGTTGAAACATGAGTGATGGGAGAAGAGTCTACACGCCTTTGCCAACGACCAAAAAGACACACAAACACCAAGGTATCTCAAATAACAAAGCTCACCCCTCACTCCTTACCTCTCAGCCTCCCCGACATGGACCTCCCGCTTAGTTCCTAACCCTTAACCAACCGCCCCTTAACAGCCCCCATCTCCTCCTCCAACCCCTTCAACTTCTTCTGCCCCCCCTTCATCTTCTCCAGCAGGTACTCCACCCGCTCACTCACATCGCCCGGCCGCCTCGCCATCAAGCCCTGCAGCATCACCAGCTCCTGCTCGACCTTTTCGATCTTTTGGGTTTCGATCTTGGCCAGCTCGGTTAACACGAGCAGGTCCATGCGCGCTTTGACCTTCTCGTCGCCAGCCAGCTTCTGGAAGGCCGCTTGGTAGACTGGTTTGCCGGCCTTGATCTCCGAAGGCATGCCGTTTTGTGATTTGACGGTTATCAACTCGGCGTTGGCTAGCGCTTCGAGAGCTGTTTCGGGCGACGACGCGGCGGCGGAGGAGGAGGTGGAGGAGGCGAAGGTGTTAGACAACAAGACGGAGTTGTAGGGGATCGAAGAGGAGGGGGAGGCGGCGAGGTGCGAGATCAGGTACCAGGCTTGTTCGGTCGTGTACTTTTTGTCGGAAGAGGGGGACTTGGAAAGCAGGAACATGCGCAGGATCTCGGAGGCGGTCGAGTCGATGATTTCTTGCACGGCTTTTTGGGGGGATTGCCCGATCTTGAGACGGCGGGCGAGGACTTGCAGGTCGGTGAGGCGGCCGCCGAGGGCGGTGATGCAGGTGTCTAGCTCGTGGAGGAGGGCTGGGTCGATGGGGGCTGGGGTGTTGGGGTCCTTCTTTTCGTTTTTGTTGTCATTACCCTGGCCGTCCGATTCCGAATCCTGCTGCTGCCCGTCATGCGCAAACTTGGTGTCCGTCTGCAGCTGGGAGATGACGAATTTCTTGGCTACGTCGGGAGACAGGTCGCCGAGGGTGACGGAGCGGAAGACGCGATCGGGAAGGGATCGCTGAAGGGGCTTGGAGTAGGAAGCGTCGTCCGTCAGGAAAATGACATGGGCAATGTTGGACTGCACCAACGCCGCTGCCCAGTCGGCGATGCGGTCGTAGATGACACCCTTCTCCTCGCTCTTGTGGAGGAAGTGATCGATGACAATCACCGGTCGCCGTTCCGGGTGGGCTTCTAGGTACGCATCCTCCGAGAGATCGTGGTCTTTATCTTCCTTCTTGCGCTCTGAGAGACCGACCTGCTTAAGTGCCGACGCGGTCGTCTGCAAGATCTTGACGACTTGCGACTCGAGATTCTCGGAGAAGTTGGCTTTGACTCCGGTGGTGCTCTGTACAGCGAGGTCAACCAGGCTGCTGATGTTGTTGGACCAAGAGAACACAGGGCGGTAGCCGACTTCGAAGGCGAGACGACGGATGGTTCCCGCTTCGCCGCGCGCTTCCACGACCGGCTTGCAATCAATAAGCAACACATCGCTGCGTTCCTTGAGCACTTGGTCGAGGATGAGTTCCTTCTTGCCGGAGCCGCGCGGACCGTGGACGACGGTGAAGGTATCGACAGACTCGAGAAGGCCGGTTTGGATGGAGTCGATTAGGTCTTTGCGGTGGGTGAAGAGGGCGTTGAGACCGGCATCTTCGGTCTTGCGCCGACGGAAGGCGAGGATATCGGAGGTTTGGGACTTGAACCACTTGTAGAGGCGGGAGTTTGTGAATTCAAAGTATTTCTGGACGTGTGCCTATGGAACTAAGTGTTAGCGGTTGTCAACACCAGCTGAGATGCGATCCCATTGAAAAGTACATCGTCTCGATCGCAAGCTCAACAAAGGTCCGCTGGCTCAATGGCAGAGCGTCTGACTACGAATCAGGAGGTTCCAGGTTCGACCCCTGGGTGGATCGAGTTGTTTATTTTTTTTCGGTGGTGGATACTTGGCGATCAGGGATATGACCTTTTTCTGTTTTGCACATACCTTGACAAAGAACTCCCGAATGGGATCAAACACGGCAACAGTGAACGCCGCGATCAAGGCGGCGACGAGCGGGATCACGATCCTAGGGTGGCTCGTGAACCAAGCCCAGATGTGATGGGCCTTGACTCGTTGCTCGTACGAAAGCCGTAATTTTGTTGCATTTTTGCTTCCCTGTTCGCGCAAGACGAAACCATGCATGCAATTCCTTGCCATGATGGCATCTCGGACCAAGACGAAGTCGATGTAGGCGAAGCGGGGCAAGACCTTGGAATCTGTGGGTTGGGACGTGATTTCACTGATCTTGCCGTATTTGCGGAAGATGCTGTAGAGCGTTTCTTGCGACAGTTCGGCCGGAGATTCGTCGTCCTTGGCGGCCACGAACTCGACTCGTATACGGCTGCGAGGAAGTCTGTACAGGTCTTCTAGCCAGGGAACGCCCTCGACGAGGCCGGTCTTAACCCTGCCGAAGGGGTTGAACCATGGTTTTATGGGGTTGTTTTGAAGGAGTTTGGACAATTTGCTTTCGACTTCGGCAGCTGACATGTCACTTGGGTAAGTGAACTTGACGAATGCGCCGCCGTCCTTGAGGCGAGGGATGATCTCGGTGACCTTGATGGGAACTTGGTCGTGGGTGTTGATGGCTCGTTTGACTAGTCTGATGGGGTCGATGAAGTGAAAGGAGGATTGTTCGAAGCGTTGGAGGAGATCTTCGCTCGTCCATGGTCGCCAGATGAGGATGGAGCTGAGTTTGAGGGGGAAGAGGTCTGGTCGCGTTAGTCTCAGTGGAATTTGGGGTGAGATATGTTTGGTTGACCTACTGTTGAAGAATAAGAGGGATTCATGAGGGGCAGTATCGATATGGCCACTTTCTTTATGAGAACCAGTGGAAGCTGTCGAGGATGAGGTGCTCTCCCAAGCTCGGGTAGTTCTCCTGTATGAGACTGGGAGCCCTTGGCCAAGTGAACGTTGGAGTAGGAGGGATGTTGAGTGAGTGGTGAACCTAGGAAGTCCGTGCCCAGGCCTCGTCGCCTGCCGTGAGAGAATGTGTGCTGATATCATTGCAGCTTCATTATGTTGAAAGAATGTGGTCTGGTAGTGGGAAGTCCAGAAGTATCACAACATGGCGACAGCAGGGTAGGATATAATTTTCCAGGTAAACAGACCCGTTCCAGGCCTTGAGCTCCTCAACTGATCCCTGGAAACGGCCATCCAGGTACCTTGAGAGCTGACCATTGAGGGTGCGACGTCATCGGGAGGGGCATCGCCAAGCCCGTTATCGTTATCGCTATCCATTCTCATAACGAGCCGTTGCCTGCCGCAGCTCTCGACATTTTCCTCCGCTGGCAGTCTGATTGGCCGGAATTGTTCATCTTTCTCGCTACAAGCTCTTGACGCCGCGCAACATCAACGAGCTTCGTTCCCCCAACAAAGACTGGTAACACAACAGCCAAAATCACGAGACTTGCCGTCCTGTCAACACCATCAGCTACCGCACTGAGGCTTCGCTACCCCTCATTTTGCTCAACTCGAATATCGACGACTCCTCGCTACCCACTCATTGAGTCTTCAAACTCGACGACAACCCTCCCCCTCGAATTCCGTTTTCGAACCGCAACCCGATCGAACTCTACAAACTTCACACCTTCGAAAAAAGAAAGACACAATGGGCTGGTTCTGGTCCTCCCCCTCCTCCTCGGCAGCCTCATCAGGCATGAAGCCCACCGAGACCACATTTCTCCCTGCCACCACACAACCAGCAGCTGCTCCCCCAGCGCAACAACGAACACCACCAACACCGTCTCCGTCCCCCGCCGCCTCCTCCTCCGGCGACGCCGAGATCCAAAAGTTCCTCGAAATGCTCCAAGGCGACGACGCCACCAAGAAGTCCTCCCAACCCTCCCTACAACAACCAACACCACCATCCCCAACAACCTCTTCCGAACCAGCAGCGCCCCCCTCCGCTTTCGCAAAGTACAAAGCCTACATCCCCTTCTCCTCGCTCCTCATCAAAGACGACCCGGCGGCCCCAGAGCCCGAAATCCCCAAAAAGACGCGCTCCCCGACCTCCCTCGCCATGTCCGAGCACTGCCTGCCCACAACCTTGTCCTGCCGCGACGCCTTCGACTACGCCTGGCACTGCCAGACGCCCGGTGCGCAGTTCAACGCCGTGTACCGGTACGGCACCATGAAGAACTGCAGCGAGCTGTGGGACGATTTCTGGTTTTGCATGCGGACCAAGAGTTTTAGCCCCGAAATGAAGGCCGAGGCCGTCAGGGAGTATTATAGAAGCAAGGAGGAGGCCAAGTATGGAGGGGGCCAGCCGAGTAGTGAGGATGTGTGGGAGAGTAGAGAGAGGAGAGTGGAGTGGGATAGTGAGTTTAGGCAGTCGTGGGAGGGCCCGGGACAGGTTAGTGATGAGGAGTTTAAGAGGATGGAGGTGGAGAGGAGGAGGCAGATAAGGGAACAGTTGGGGTTGGATGAGAAGTGATTAGGGAGGAGGATTTGTTTGGGTTGGGGGGAGAGAGGGGTGGGAATGTTGGGGGTGATATACCATGTCAGTTTTGGGTGTTGTTATGCTTCTTGGGTTGTCGTTATTATCAAACTTGCAATGGGCACTGCCGGCCGTCTAAACAAGCCATCTGCGTTGAAGGGCTTTGCAATTATCAATTCTGTCCAATGGCTCACCTTCGCTATGATCATGCTTGCTTCACTAATTCTTCTTGCTATCTATCGTCTTCAAACCTGATACTCCAGGAGTAGTACCTCAACACCCAAGCCCCCACCTTGTCGTGACTCCAGTCATCCCTTTTCGGTCTTCAGGCCAAAACCCCTCAGATCAAAGGTAGTCAAGTATTAAGATACCAGATGACGAGAGTTACTCTACCACCACGCCAAGCCACAGATACACATCTTACGTATCCGGTATCCCGATGCCGAGTCCCAAGCTCAAAGCCCAGACCCTATTCATTAAGGTATCATATACTTTCCATCCACAATCACCGCGTGGTATCTTACCCTCTTCCACGGCTCCTTGACGAAAAGGATCTTCCCATCTTTCTCCCCTTGAACTCAGAGCTATTAGGGATGTGTTTTCTTGATCGCGGAGATAAAGTTCAGCATATTCTCCGACAATGGAGGGCACAGGTAGGCAGTATTCTTCGATGCCGGACGAAAGCCCTCATCTATTATTAATAGTGAGATGCCTGTACAAATGCATATTTTTTTCCCGTGAGCATGGCTTGGGATTCAGATCTCCGTGAAGAACATCACTCCTTCATCGAGCCAGCTGGAAAGCAGGAAATACTGAGCTTCTTCTCTCTTAACACCCGACGAGCAGCACGGCTACGTATCATTGTTTTTCGCCGTCGGCAAGACGAATGGAGTGAAGCCCACCTACATTGAGCAAAGGGTCCCACCAGGAGTCCAGGGATTTGAAGGCTTCCATTACAGGGGTCCATTGATGCTCGCTAAGTATCGTCTGTCGATGCTTAGCCTTGATGCTAAGTTTCTTGGCTTTCCATGTCTTCCGCAGTTATGGTCTCGGGCTGTCAGTCTCCCGTATGGAAGGAAGAACCGAACGATGCTGACTCTAGGGTGCTTCTGGTGTCGGGTTATCCCCTGATCTCTTGCCAGCAAATGGAGCCTTGTCTAAAAGATCTCGAATTTCGGTTTCCAGGTGGTGTATGGTATACTGGACACTCACCCACCACTCGCCTCTCCCTCCTCTTCTCGTCTGTTCCGTTTAATGATCTAACAGACGTGCTCCACCTCCTCCTTTTCCCCCGTCCCCTGGCCCAACTCCGTCTTCAAAACCCGCCCAAAGGTCTCCAACAGAACCTCGAAGCAAACCTTGGTAATCGCTGGATCGTACCGTCCCTTGCTCAACTCGTCTCTGATAAACGCATGTTGCGCCCATGCAAATTCGTAGAAGCTGAATGTCACTCCAACCTCTCTCAGCTTGGCGCGGATCAAATCACGACCGGCGTCAGGCACGTGCGTGTCTTTAATACCGAAAATCATGGCTACTTCGCAGTGTTTGAGCTTGTCGAACAGGTCGATGGTGTGAGGGGCAACGAAGCCGGACGCGGTTGTCGGGTCAGGACGAGGAGCGGGAGCGGAAGATGAGGTGTTGGGACCGTCGTTGGGACCGAGGGTGCGCGAGTGGATGTCGGTGCCGAAGTAAGGGATGGCGGCTGTTATGCGGGGGTCGAGCTGAGCGAGGCAAAGTTAGTTGTTGGAGCTTAAATAAATAACGGGCAGGAAGAGGGAGAGACATACAGCAGCTCTCAGAGCAAGGTGACCGCCCAGACACATGCCCGTCGCGCCAATGCGCCCGGTGCAGGTCGGCAGAGACAGGAGGTAGTCGACCGTCCTGCGCGAGTCCTCATCGTACGAGTCCAGCGTCTTGGCTACCTTCCACTCGTTGCCTTGATCAGTGCCGGGAACATCGTAGGCGAGAGGCTCGGGGCCGGTGAAGTCGTGATAGCTGCTCGGGGCGGCGACGATGTAGCCTTGACCGGCGATTTGGCGGGCAAAGCGAGCAACGGGACCGGTCACTGTTTCGGGCGCAAAAGGCGTTGTCAGCTATCTATCCGTGGTCACTGGCACCAGCCATCAAGGTTCCCCTGCGCCCGGAGCATCTGCCCGCAAAGACCCCCGCGAGGTCCATTCTCCAGCCTGGAGCTCGAACAGCTCCATTTCTCCTTCGGGGTCTGTGTGGTATGTAGACATTGTAGGAAATGGAGTCGGGCATGGAGCTCTTTTATAAGGAGACGAATCCGGATCGGTCTGACCTTGGTAGATTTCGCTGAAGAGAGCAACTCCGGGGAAGCGCCTGCAAATCGGAGAGGTATGAGACGAGGCATGTATGGATGTCTATATGTTTTACGATGGTGCTCACGCATTGGGATATCCGGGGATGGTTGGGTGGAAGAGGAAGATTCCTGTGTTGTATTGTTCGGCGCATTAGATACAAGCTAGACTATGTTTGCGACGGGCGTGGAACTCGAGATGTGAACGGGGCGCATTCGACGTGCGAGGCAAGGAGGTGAATTGACTAACTCATCGTCGACTCCTTGCCATTGGCAGAGGTCTTGACGTCGGCGTAGCTCTCCTTGATCAACATGATGGGCTGTAGACTGGAAGAATGCGACTGGTACGTATCAGGACGAGCTAAGCGATAAGGAGGAATGTACCACGATATGGTTGACGGAACGGCGAGAATGCGGTCGGGAGCTCCTGTCTCTCCTCGATGATGCTGGATCAGGTTGAACAGATGATGGGGAGCTTTGACTCGAAACACGAGGGGCGGACTGGGATCAAGCTTCCAGTATCAACGGGAGCTCTTCGAGGTCTACCTGACTCTTGGCGCTGACTCCGACCTCGAAATCGATGCCCTTCCTTCCAATTCTCAGCTCTGGGGTGCTCTCAGTTCTTGCCCCTCCTTTGCCCCTCGGGCTCATGGTCAAATTGCGGGGCGCGCTAGTGCCTTATCCCGCTTATCGCAACCATGACTTCATGCGCCGCTGTGGGGCCGACGGGCAATGCTGGAATGGGGTTGGTGGAGACCTGGGACCTCGGGCTTCTTTCATCTTCTAGAGCTGAAAGGAAGGAACGAAAGAAACTAAGCTGAAAAGTACAGGAAGAGAAAGAGTTCAATGAAGACGCCGCCAAACCAGTCCGCATCAAAAACTAAAAGATGAAGCTGTAGCACGACGACAAGAAAGAGATGGCCATTACCAAGACATCTCGATCTCTCCGTCAGAAATCGGGCATCGAGACCGTCATGACTGTTCAAGGTTTCCATCCGTAAACAGAAACCCCACAACCCACTGCCAGCTCGCCCATGATGCAAGGGTGAGTTCAAGGGTGAGTTTGCAGCGAGGTACGTCGAGGTACTTCTAGAAACCTGTCGCAACTGTTTGCAATCGCAACCACACAAACCGACCACTCGCACACAAGGCACACAGCCGCATTTTGCGACCAGTTTGCGACAGAGCTTGGGGGCCTCTTTGTTCTGCCTGTACCAACTGAAAGAGGAATGTTGACGGCCAAAAAGTTATGAGATTTACAAGATAGAGACAGACAGCTGTTAATATAGAACGCAACATTATTCTTGTAGGTCTTATGTTTTGACGAGCTGGCGCAACGTGAAGGTGTTGAGGTTGCGGCTGAATGGAATCACGAAAAAGGGGCAATGTAAACAAAACATAGGGGTAGTTGCAGAGTAACAAACGGCAAGCCATCCTCACGAGGAACTTGTCTCCAATACTGTAATGGATTCATCCTTTCAATACGTACTGCGCTTAAACTTTCTGGACGAAGTGGTTGACAAGGCGGCTGAGAAAGTGCTTCACCACACCAGCCTAACCACCCACCACATGCAAGTATCACCGGGAGTGGACTTCCCCTGACCTCGAACATCCAGGCTCAACAGGGCCGTAGGGCAGAACAGCTTCATGCGAGAGCCGTCTAGCTGGATCTATGGAGCGACCATGGGCTGACAGATTCGGAACACATGCAAGTCCCTTTTTCGTGAACATGGCAATCATGGTGAAGTCTGGGGGCAATTCAAGCCTTGTCTTGGCGCCCACCTCAAATTGTGACCCTGAGTTCGAGGTACGTACCTCCAGAGGCTGTCTCCATCTGGCTTGGCGGGAAGTGAACGAGCCATTTGCGCGCCAAGACCGTGGTACGTACCTTTTCAAGCGCAACTTTCAGCCAACTTTCAGCCAACTTTACAGATCAAATTACTTGCATCGCACGAAGCGGCAATCAGGGCCTGATGGGATCGCAAGATTGCTAACAGAAAAAGATGTTGCTGGCGCCTGAAAGAAGGTTCGATTACCATCTGGAGGCGGCGAGCGGCAACCGGTTGGTGCGGGTTGCGACCAGGCAACACGACTGGATGCGACAGCAATGCGACGGAATGCGCCCGGCGCGCACAAGTACCCTGATGTACCCCGGCGTAGTGGGGTTAGGAAACTAACAGAAGCTCGTAGAAGCAAGAGCGACCAAGCTCGACCACCAAGTTAAATTCTGGAGCTCCGTCTGCCCCTCCACAGCCCACCTTGGCTTCCTTCTCAGACCACTGTTCTTCAAACAAATAATTGCGACTCCCATCCACGCAAACCAACTCGAACTCAGCTTTTCTCTTTTTTTCTACTTTTCCCGTCACACTCTGGGAATTGAAAGCGTTCTCATTCATCCAACGCAACGACCTTTTTCTCTTTTCTCATAACGATACCCATTTCCCTTTTTCAGCACATCACACACATTCACAATGGCTCCCGCCGTCGGTATTGATCTCGGTACGACGTACTCTTGCGTCGGTGTCTTCCGTGAGGACCGGTAAGTTACAACACCCTCACCTAGGGGGCCCATCATGGGCTCACCTTGGTTCACCTTCCAAGCATCACCACATACTAACTCACCTTCACAGCTGCGAAATCATTGCCAATGACCAGGGTAACCGCACCACCCCCTCGTTCGTCGCCTTCACCGACACCGAGCGTCTCGTCGGTGATGCCGCCAAGAACCAGGTCGCCATGAACCCTCAAAACACCGTCTTCGATGCCAAGCGTCTCATCGGTCGCAAGTTCTCCGATCCTGAGGTCCAGGCCGATATGAAGCACTTCCCCTTCAAGGTCATCGACCGTGGTGGCAAGCCCGCCATCCAGGTTGAGTTCAAGGGCGAGACCAAGGTCTTCACCCCCGAGGAGATCTCCGCCATGATCCTCCAGAAGATGAAGGAGACCGCTGAGGCCTACCTCGGTGGCACTGTGAACAACGCCGTCGTCACCGTTCCCGCCTACTTCAACGACTCCCAGCGTCAGGCTACCAAGGACGCCGGTCTCATTGCTGGCCTCAACGTCCTCCGTATCATCAACGAGCCCACCGCCGCTGCCATCGCCTACGGTCTCGACAAGAAGGTTGAGGGTGAGCGCAACGTCCTCATCTTCGATCTTGGTGGTGGTACCTTCGATGTCTCTCTCCTCACCATTGAGGAGGGTATCTTCGAGGTCAAGTCCACTGCCGGTGACACTCACTTGGGTGGTGAGGATTTCGACAACCGTCTCGTCAACCACTTTGTTCAGGAGTTCAAGCGCAAGGTCAGTAATGCCTAAAACATTGACTACAATGCATATTGTCAGATGCTAACCCCCTCACAGCACAAGAAGGATCTCTCCACCAACGCTCGTGCCCTCCGTCGTCTCCGCACTGCTTGCGAGCGTGCCAAGCGTACCCTCTCTTCTTCCGCCCAGACCTCCATTGAGATCGACTCTCTCTTCGAGGGTATCGACTTCTACACCTCCATCACCCGTGCTCGCTTCGAGGAGCTGTGCCAGGACCTTTTCCGCTCCACCATCCAGCCTGTCGACCGTGTCTTGACCGATGCCAAGATCGACAAGTCCCAGGTCCACGAGATCGTCCTCGTTGGTGGTTCTACTCGTATTCCTCGCATCCAGAAGTTGATCTCCGACTACTTCAACGGAAAGGTATGTCTCTCCCTCTTCCTGCCCGTTATTTATTTAAGCTCCAACAACTAACTTTGCCTCATAAAGGAGCCAAACAAGAGCATCAACCCCGACGAGGCCGTTGCCTACGGTGCTGCCGTCCAGGCCGCCATTCTTTCCGGCGATACCTCTTCCAAGTCCACCTCCGAGATTCTCCTTCTCGACGTTGCCCCTCTCTCTCTCGGTATCGAGACTGCTGGTGGCATGATGACCAAGCTCATCCCCCGCAACACCACCATTCCTACCAAGAAGTCCGAGGTCTTCTCTACCTTCTCCGACAACCAGCCCGGTGTCCTTATCCAGGTCTACGAGGGTGAGCGTCAGCGCACCAAGGACAACAACCTCCTCGGCAAGTTCGAGCTTACCGGCATTCCCCCCGCTCCCCGCGGTGTTCCCCAGATCGAGGTTACCTTCGATGTTGATGCCAACGGTATCATGAACGTCTCTGCCCTCGAGAAGGGTACCGGCAAGACCAACCAGATCACCATTACCAACGACAAGGGTCGCCTGTCCAAGGAGGAGATCGAGCGCATGCTTGCTGAGGCTGAGAAGTTCAAGGAGGAGGATGAGGCTGAGGCCAAGCGTGTCGCTGCCAAGAACGGCCTTGAGTCGTACGCCTACTCTCTCCGCAACACTCTCAGCGACTCCAAGGTCGATGAGAAGCTTGACGCTGCCGACAAGGAGAAGCTCAAGTCCGAGATCGACAAGATCGTCGCTTGGCTCGACGAGAACCAGCAGGCTACTCGTGAGGAGTACGAGGACCACCAGAAGGAGCTCGAGGCTGTTGCCAACCCCATCATGATGAAGTTCTACGGTGCTGGCGGTGCTCCCGGTGGCATGCCCGGTGCTGCTCCCGGTGGCTTCCCCGGCGGCGCCCCTGGCCCCAACGACAACGAGGGCCCCACCGTCGAGGAGGTCGACTAAATGCATTCGTCCACGATCTGAACTAATGCATCCTCATCGACTTTTTTTTCTTTTCTCTTATTTCCCTTTTTTATTTCACACTTGCGCAGTAGATTGGAACGATCGATCGCACATGGTGTGGTCTTAGGTACTAATGCGGAGTTAAACGGGTATGGGTTTTAAGTCACAAGGCCTAGATCTGCTTTGCTTTTGCAGTCTCAGTCCGTCTCATGAAGAGAACAAAAGAGGGAAAAAGTGCTATGGAATGAACGGAGAGGGAGGAGGGCAAAAACGAACACTTGCATGGCTTTGTATTTAATGACGATTCCCATGGTTATCACCTTTCCTTTTGATGAAGACAATTCATTTACGATTGTTCAAAACAACTTCAAGCTGTCCAAACATGATGCACGTGATGTGATTTACATATCTTCAGGCTTCGACGATAACTTCTACTTTTATCACTATGGATGGCCTTCAAATTATATCCCATCCGTATAACAACGTCCAGCGGCCTGGGCGGCTGCAGCACCATAGGCAACGGCCTCATCGTGGTTGATGCTGGAGACCTTTTGATCAAGAAAGGGGTGATGCATCTTGAGGTTATCTCAGGAACTCAGACCAGCTTGGTGTTGTGCTTTTTTCTGGGCGCTGCGCGCCGGTACAATTGTTCTGGCTGAATTGTGGGTCTTGTAATTTCACGTGTAAGTGATGGCCTAAAAGCGAAGCGCACAGACCAGCGAAGCTCGTAATTACAGCCCAATACACGAACTGGCAACGAGGTCTGAGTTTCTGATAAGATGCATCCATCCCGAGACTCTGAGAGCACCTGGACAGCATGCCTAGATCCATGAAGAAGGATGCCCGACGCCAAAACACCAACTCATTTGCGTTTCGAGCTGATGTCTTTCCAGAATGGGCGATGAAGATGAGCTACCAAGAAAGGTGCACCAGCCCCAAGGTTAAACACGACTACTGAGTTCCTCGTATGGGTCTCTGAAATTGAATAATACATAACACCAAGCTTCACCTACCTCCGATCCGAATACCAGRCATCACCAGAACCAAGAAACACATTTTAGCAACTCTAACATAGCCATACAGAGATTCAAGACATTCATATCCACCCTTCAAACCACCCCCATACCACGAATATACAGATGCATCACCATGTCATACACACACACATACCCCGTATCAGCCATATCCATTATCCAGTTAAGTCAACTGAACATCGACGCAAATAACGAAGCCACGGCTTTCATCCCCAGTCAGGCCATATCTCTTTTTCCACCACGGTCTCTCCTGTCATCAGCACAAGCGAGAAGCCCGCTCCGTTTCGAATGATGTCAATGTTTCCATCTCCAGTCAGCTATGAGCATCGTGCGTTCAGTCACTCGACCCAAAGTAGATGGACTCCGTCCACTCCCTCGTCAGCCAACGGCGAAAATCAATGCTGCGAAGTCGTGCGGCTAGTTAAGTGTTGAGAAAAAATGTTCACTGTTTTGGGCTTTCCAGTTGGCTTGATGAGGAAGGAAGGAAGGAGTGATGTTGCGAACAAGAGATCTGAACTTCGACGTTCGGTCCGGATGCCAAGCCAAGCGCAGCCCAAGAAAAAAATGCCAAGATATCATCCAAACCTAAATTCCCACTTCATGAACTGAAACTTCCTTCCCAACGTTCTTTTATCCAGTGATTCCAGTGTTTCCAGATCCAAGTCATCGCCGGCTGTCATATTCTCCGATCCCTCCCCGTGTTACTGCCTTAACCCCATTTTCTTACCTACCTTAACGCGCCAGGATTGATCGCCATCCACCTGTAAACATGTAAACATGTAAACAAACGCTTTGCAAACGCAGCCACAGTGGTAGGGAAGTCAAACAAAGGGGGTCAATAAGGTACTCAACAATCGGGCAGGCGACCAATTATTTCTTCCAATCATCCTCCGCTTTCTTGACACAAGATCTCGCTAGAGGCTAGTCTTGACGTAGGGCTGACGCTTGACGGTCTGGTCTGGTCTTTTCCGGTTTGGGGATGGGAGTGGCAGTGGCAGTGGGCTGAGCACACTTTAATTTGACCGCCATACGGTTCTGTGGCTCTACACGTAGCCGAAGGTCTAGGTTCGAAGGATCTGGGGTCTTCTTCGCCAGGGCAAACATCTCTAGGCCACTGGGCATCGCTAACGCTAGATCCACTTGAGAGATCCATGTTGTATTCCCCGTCGGCTTTGAGTTCGCTACGGATGGTTGATTCCCCATGATGCCTAGAGGTAGGGACTGGATGGCCTGGATGGCTGGGATGGATGAGGATCAGCTGATGGGCTAGGGTAGAAAGGTCGTCGGGGAGTTGTCTTCCTTTGAAGTGAGTGGACTGGACTGTTGTTGTTCTGTCTGCTTGGGGAAGAAAGGCTGAATGGAAATGTATATGAAACCTTTGGCTGTCCTCTCATCAATGTGTTTCTCTTCTTTCTCTATCCATCCAGCTCTTATATCCAGCTTTCTTCTTCACCTTTGAAACAAACCACAACCAGAAGCAAGCCGCCGTGGCCTCCGCACCTTAATAGCTAAACCGCTTACTTTGGTATTTATCAAAGTAACAATATCTCTTCTCCTTCAATGATTTCAACAAACAACACCAATCTAGAGGTAAGCCATCCGCATAGCCAACCCTATGCTCTTGGTGGTAGTCCACTCTGTCCCGGCACTTTATGCTGTGCCTTGTTTTTTTCCGAGCAACTCGACGGACCTCACCGACAGTTTCTCCAGCAGATCGGCATACCTGTCACGGCATCACGGCTTCCAAGATGTTGCCCATGGCCGCCCTTGCGTTCTTGTGAGAAGCAGTAGTGGAGATCTGGATGGGATCTTCCGGCCCAGCCCTTTGAGACGGATCTTGACACCGTGTGTGGTGTTCGATTGATCTGTTAGGATCGCTCCAGTCCGCCCTTGCGTTCTTGGGAGTAGCAGCGGAGCTTTGCTACCTTACCTACACTTCAGCTCCTCGAAGAGAAACCAACACGAAACCAAAAACCGCCATCATGAAGTTCCATGTCTCACTCATCGCTTTCGCTGTGGCCTCGGCCTCTTTGGTCTCTGGTCTCTGCCATCAACCCCAGCAAAACGCTAACGACTTAAAGGATGGCAACTGGTAAGACCTGGTCTTTTCGGTGTTGTATTGTAGCTGTCATTAGTTGAAGGGCTTTTCCGTTCATACACGTCTGTGCTTTTGTTGAGTCCTTTATTTGAGTGCTGGTTTTGTTGTTAGCTTGGTAGTTCTGGGACTCTGGACGAGATTTATCCTGCATGTGGCCCGTCCCAAACCTCACAACGACGCATTGAACTGCCAACCTAGATAGTTACAATGTGGAAATGCATTAACAAGCCTCAATTTGATATGTTCAATATCAGTATTGGCGTGCTCAAAATGAGGCCTGTCTTTAATCGTGGAAAGAAATACATGTATTGGTGTAGATGGTAGAAGTATGAAAATGCGTAGAAACGTTGATCCAAGGTAGGTTTA
>RANZ01000479.1:0-27477 GCA_009805285.1 Neurospora terricola FGSC 1889 | reverse complement strand
GTTTGTCTCAGGTCGTCACGCGCGACGACGTCCGCGAGGCCGTGCGCCTCATCAAGTCGGCGCTCAAGACCGCCGCCACCGACAGCCAGGGCCGCATCGACATGAGCTTGCTGACGGAGGGCACGAGCGCGGCGGAGCGCCAGCGCAAGGCGGATATGAAGGATGCGGTTGTCCGGTTGCTGGATGAGATGACGAGCGGCGGGCAGGCGGTTAGGTATTCGGAGGTGGCGAGACGGTTGGGCGAGGGGGCGGGTGTGCAAGTTGAACCGGCTGAGTTTGCGGAGGTTATGAGGGCGCTGGAGATGGAGGGTGCTGTTATGATGACGGGAGAGGGTGCGAGGAAGAGCATAAGGAGGGTTACGGCTACTGTTTAGAGTTGAGAGTCAAGAGGATTGGAGTTGGATGATGTCAGAAGGATAAGGATTGATGATATTTCAAAATGATTGGGGTTCTTAGTTGCGGTATGTTTCAAGTTGTCATGAGCTCTGTCGGAAGAGGGTTTTGTATCTTTTTCAAATACCATGGTGTTACGCGGACTGAATACCGGTAAAAGTTTCTTAATTCTGGTCAAGACTTAAAACATGTTGTTTCTCACCAAGTTGAAATAGGTATAAGTCCTTCGAACAGTCGATAAATAAAAACAAACTCGGTATCATGAAGCTGAAATGGACTAGGTCAAAGCATTGGAAATACGCCAAATCAAACGGCAGTCGTCTGCA
Organism: Neurospora terricola FGSC 1889; assembly: GCA_009805285.1. Taxonomy (NCBI): domain Eukaryota; kingdom Fungi; phylum Ascomycota; class Sordariomycetes; order Sordariales; family Sordariaceae; genus Neurospora; species Neurospora terricola. The sequence goes on along the minus strand of RANZ01000479.1, from coordinate 26,758 downwards.
CCTCCTGAGTGCCCCCCACTACACTCCCATTCGCAGTCGTATTCGTCTCCGTCTGCGTCAAACTAGCAGCATCCACTTCCTTCTCATTCACCAGCTGCTGCTGCTGCTGCGGTACCTGCTGCAATTGCTGACCAGGGACAGGAGCAGCGTTCCTCGGCTGCGAAGCCTGGGGCTGCTGGGCGTGCTGCTGGACCGTCGGAGGAGGAGGCGAGTTGCTGGTAACATACTTGGCGTCCTCGTCCAAAGCCGCCGCCGTCGTCGTGGGCCTCCAGTCCCGCAGATCGTCTTCGGCGTCGTTGAGGATTTGTCTGGCTTGGTGACCTTGCGTGTACGGGATCTGCGAGTCGCCCGGGACGATGGGGGTGTCATCGAGGAGGTTGAGCAGACGCAGGCCGTGCCGGGCGAGGATGATTTGCTTCTCGGCGCGCTCGATGGTGGCGAGGAATTCGGCTGTGTAGGCTTCTTTGAGTTTTTGACGGGTCTGTTTTCATTTGGGGAAAGGGGTTGTTAGCTAGTTGATCGCAATAGACAAAATGAGGGGGAAGGAAAAATGGGGGTTCCTGGACATACAATATTCGTCAACTGCGCCTCAGCAACCAAATTCTCCGCCTCGGCCCTCACCAGCTCCTGCTCCAGCACCACCAGCCTCGTGCTCTCGGGCTCCTTGGACTTCAGCTTGGCGATCTCGTCCGCGATCTTGTTTTTCCCGTCCCGGCTCGGCTGCACGCTCTTCTCCGTGTTACGGATGGTTTTCAGCGTGCCGCGGCTCTCGTCCAGCGCGTGCGCGTAGTTGTCCTCCTGCTCGCCCAGCTCCGACAGGATCACGCCCACTTTGTCGCTGATGTCGCTAATCCCTTCGTCCGTCGTCTGCTCGCCCCATTCTGAGAGTTGTTGGGCGATCGAGAGGCGCTCCTTGGCCGCTGTCTCGTGCGCGGAGATCAGGTTGTTTTCGGACTTGATTAGACGGTAGAGCTTCTTGGAGAGCTCGGGTTGGATGGTCCCCCGCAGGGAGGAGAGGCTGAAGCCACGGCGGGAACCGTGGTGGTGAGAGGAGGCGCCGGTGGTGGAGGAGCCGCCGCCGCTGCTCCGGTTGTTGGAGCGGATGGAGAGTGCTCGGTTCCTGTGAGGAGTCGTGTTAGTAGATGTTCGGGCAGAGGGATATACTGATGAACAGAGGTACCACAAGCTTGGAGAGCGACTGCTGTCGATGCTCTTGCGGGACATGGTGTAGGTTGTTTGGGGGTTTATAAAGGTTTGAATCACTAGGTTGATGGAATATTGGTGAGCTAACTCACATGATGTCTGACTACTGATGGCAAGTGAAAAGAGTGTTCAGCTCTTGGGTTTGTTGGTTTGTTGATCGTTCTTTCTGTTGTTAGATACCTCTCTTTGGAAGGTGCTGCTTATTGCTGAAGTGTTGTGTGATTGATGATGGGCTGGTGTATAGACTCGATAGAGCACGTTGATGAGTAAACTAGAAAAGAAGTAGTAAGGTATAGAGAAAGTGTAAAAAATAATTTCCGTGGAATCGGTTTGGTTTTGAAGAATTATCCTGGTTTACGGTTCCTGCGCAAGAGGCACAGGAGGGTATGGAGCTGATCGACGGCGAGGCAGGTCGTCACAACTTTCTGCGGGCCACTCTCTAGGTAATCTCAGGCTCGACGTCACTGGGCCCGATGAGGCTGAGGAAAGGCGATATAAACCAAGGTATTCAATACCCCATAGACCCCAGTAGATCATAAACTTGGCCGGCTTTGAATCGGACATGGACTAGGAAAAGGAATTGGAGTGTTGAAGTGACTGGTATGCATGCATACTGTGTATCAAAACCCTTCCTCTTTGATGGCCTTGCTCTCCCCTCCCTCCTCTCTTCTGCCCGTCACTAGTCTCATGCATGTCTGTCACTTGCCTTCGTTAACTTGAGCACAATATCGCCGTCCACCTACTCAGTTGACTTGTTTCCAAACCTAATAAAAGAGGTGGTGTGGTTGCTGTCGTCATGGCTTCGGCGGTTTCTGTCTTCGAGACAAAGAGGTTGTGTGACGTCATAGCAAAAGACCCTTCGCATCCGCTTTGGGGATCAAACCCCACTTTTCATAGCTGTTCCGCCCCTTGCGAGTTCTCCAGGATGGTCACTCGAGTAGTGGTGAGAATGAAAAGACCATGGGCAGTCTGATGCTGGTTTCCTGTTTCGGATAAGCCCTTCGCTGCCTTTGAGAAGTCGTAAATAACTGGGATATGCCTTTTGGTTAGCGAAAATAGTTTCGGCAAGACTGATAAGGAAGTTCTCACGAAGACAATGCTTTTGTAACTCGAAACAAACGGCATGTCGGAGAACCACTACTCAACTTGGTGTAGCGCTACTGTTGACCTGAGCCCATACTCCCGATGATTGTCCTGAACAACTGAAGGGGTAGTAGATGGGTAGAGCTTGAGTTGTTACGTTAGTTCAGGTCTTCCCATGGACATCCATATGGCTCTTCTTTCCCATAACAAGCGCCCTGTTGCCATGATGTGCCCAAAGGCKMGCCTTTGGGACTGCTGAGTGGATGGGTTTGGTAGGCTTTCGCTGTCACTTGTCGCAGTCAGTAACACTGATCTCACTGCAATGGACTTTCTCCGCATACACAATCTCGTTTCTTTTGCTCCTTTAAATACCTGGCCGCTGTAAGTATGACGATGATACACCTATATAGGAAATTTTCACCCAACCCATATGTCTATTAAACCACACCGCTTGCTCCTCACTTATTTCTTGGTTGTGAACTTGAGATTGATAAGGCTGAGAAGCCAAAGGCTCACGAAGACGGCCATCGAGCTGCTAAACACAACCAGAGGCTTGCGCAGAACAGCCGACATCGGATAGTCATAGGTAACGGTGAGATCACGGTCTCTGAAGTCATCGACCAAGTTGCGCCCCTTGATGACGAGAGCTGTGCGGCCGATGGTATCCAAGTAGGTCTTGTGAATCTGCACACCCGCTTCGGAGATCGAGGACTTGGGGATTCCGGTGGTCCATTTTACGTTCCTGTGCGAAGCAATGTCAGTAACACGTTGGGGCAGTTCTGGGGTAGTAATAACGTACTCGGCTCCCTCAGGCAGGATCAAACGGACCACAACCTGCTCGTACTCGACACCCTCGGGCTGCTTGGGACCCTCAAGGAAGGGAACATTCAGAACGAAGCCTCCGGTCGCCGTCTTGCGCAGGAAGTTCTTCGCATCCGAGTTCCAGCCAACGGTGAACGGGTACTTCCAGCCTCCAAACAAGGGGTATCTAGGCTTGATTTCAAGCAAAGCCTCCCTCTTGTTGCTACGGAAGCGGGACGTGGAAACGTTGCCGATAACATCGGTGTAGTAGGGGTCGGCGCTGCCAACGCGCAGAGGGAACTTCATCTCCTTGAGCGCATGGGTGACAGGGTTGTAGTATTGCGACTGCTGCCACTTGACCCGGTTGAAGAGGGACGAGAGGTTGGCACCCCGGTGCTCGAGATCGTAGCGCTCCTCAAACGCCACATTTCCGCCCCAGTGACTGACCTCAATGTCGCGCTCGAGGCGAGAAACGTGGATCACGGGCTTGTTGAACTCGAACCGAACTTGGACAGGCTCGAGCGCGCCGGCGGGCTTTTCGTCAAAGGGACCATAGACAAGCTTGGATCCCTGCTTCTGAGGGAACTCATTGACGTCTCCACTGCCAGGAAGCTTGGTGTAATCGGGGATGTTGGTCGATGCGAACTTAACTTCGGTCTTCTGCTTGGATGTAGTGTAGACCGAGGGGCAGTAGGCCGAGAAGGAGTACGAGAGAAACTGTTGCTCCTCCTGCTTGATCGAGGCGGGGAGAGGCTTGTAGGCGTTCAGGAGGTAGTAGGTGATGCCCAAAGTCTGCTGCGCGCCCGGCGCGAGAGGTGTGGGCAGTCGGATCCGAACGTACTGGTTGGGACTACTCAAAGAGGTTAGATGGGGACTTGGGAGACAGATGGACAGCAATCACTGACCCGAACGACTCGAATTCAACGGGCTCGACAGCGAATGGACCGGATTCGGCATTCTTGCGATCTCTAACCTCCAGACCACCCAGACGCGACAACTGCTCGTTTGTAAAAGGCAGAAAGTAATCGGACTGCGCCTCCTTGTCGATGTTTTCTATTACGACATTGATGGACTCCTTGACGTAGTTCTTTTCCAATGACACAATGTGGACGAGGTTGACATTCTTGAAGACTTGGGGCGGCGTGAATGTTGCCGGAGCAGAGGCGCTCGAGGTGCCGCTATCGATGTGCTTGTGATGGTGATGGTGGTGTCCATGCGCCGAGCTTGTCGAAGCCAGGGAAAGCAACGAAAGAACGGCAGAGAAGACGGCCGATGTCTTCATCTTGAAGGAAAGGACCGGGACGCGTTCATGAACCGTTCAGTAGTCCAATTGAAGATGTGGGAAGACTAAGCTTGGGAAAGGGACCTAGCAGGCGCTGCAATCAATGACACGAGAAGCTGGCCGTCAAGAGTGTACCGACAAGCATCACCGTGGCCTCTCGATAATCGGCCGTGTCCCGCCAGCTGTCACAGCACTTCTCCAAAATGCTTACGTTGCTGTTATGGTGGACCCCTGTTCGTCCGTAGGACCCCGGCAATTAGAGCTCGGGCCACTAAGCTTTAGCTTCCGGGTGGGTCTCCAGGTCCCGCTCAAGCTCCGTTCACCTCCACCAGTCTTGGCTCCGGGCTCCGGGCTCCGGCCGGGGTTTCTGACTTCGGAGGATGATGACGCCGTGATCCCGACTTTTACTTTTGAGTTGAGGGCTCAATGCTCATAAAACTGTGAGAGGGAGCTCGGGCCAGTTCATGGGATTCACCCCAGTATCCCACGCGAAAGCTTTTGGCGGGCGCTTCCGTCTGCATGGAACCGATCGACCGTGAAGACGTCAAGACTGTAGGGGATGCCCCGCCATATCGGTAGCTCTCTGGACTCTGGAGGTGTTTACAACTGAACCTTTCACATTCATGTCTGAACTTTGATATTTTACCATATGCTCTTTCTGATATGTTATAGTTGGAGTCCCCAGAGAGCCTTTATGTCCTCATGGCCAGCTCATCTCAATGATGGTAATTTGAGTTGCCATTGAGCTTCTGCCCAAGCTGCGGGGTGCTTCCACTTGTCACCACTGCGCAACCCCCATGTCAGCGGTGATAATGAGGGGCAAATGCGTGTACACAGCAGACAGCTTGGGAGCTTGCAAACCGCCCATTTTCCCAAACTTGTGAGAAAATCTCGAAAAGAGTTTGGTCTTTGTCCTCGGTGACTTTATCACTATGGGCAATAGCCTCAACATCCAATTTGAACTTTGGACCAGGGACCGACCTAACTTAAGAAGGTGGAGGGGAAAACAGAAACCCACGGACTGCCGCCCCAGCACAACCGCTACTGCACTCTGGTTGTGGATCGTGAGCTCCCGTCCAGGATCCTACGTCGACGCGGTCATGATTTGGGAGGGTTTCCACGCTGGTTTCCACTTCATCATACCCTGAAATGCAATCTAGCTTCAGCTTCACAGCTTCCCCTTTGCTTGGCGATACGTTTTAGGTATCTGTGAGCCCGATGATAATTACCTGAGATAACTCCCGGCCCTCATTTCTCCAATCGCGACCTATCTGGCGGACTGCCCCTCCACACGTTTGCACAAAATTAGTTGATTGTTTTTCACACAGCTGTTGTTAAATATATAAGACATAGACCGTTGACGTGTTCCTGAACATCAACCTTGGCTGTTCTCTTCTTCCGACTTTCGAGCTCGCAGCGGACCTCGACAACCGCAGTATATAACCCCGAGTTATCAAGATTGTCTTCTTGCCCGTCATGGTTGGACTTGGACCTAAGCCTCCCTTTCCCAGAAAGGGCACCGGTACGTACATAGATTTATCTTCAGCCTCATCATCAAAGACACCTTCCGGTCAGTTGTTCAAGCCGTCCGATATACTAGACACCTACTCCATCTCCCGGCGCATGTTCTTTTCACCTCGTTGTGTCAACTCATCAGATGCCGGGTGACGTGAGAAGTCGGGTTTCGGACGGCAGGATATGCACAAGTCGTGCGTCTATTCCGACCCTTTCACGTTACACCGACTCTCTACGGAATTGGGATTGATAGCGGCACGGGCGGATCATGAAACCTTTCACGACTCGAGGGAGAGACCAAGTGGCGTCGGTGCCCTCTGCTGAAGCTGCGGTGCTCCTTTGTGCCGACGAGTTCTTTCGGATATCCTCCGTTGAGAAACCTCCGTGACCCAACCCCGGGTTTTCCCCGTCCCTTTCCATCCTGCTTTCAGTTTCATTATCCCGTGGCATTTTCATTCCCGTAAAGGTATCATCCCGCATAGTGCCTTCCCCAACACCAACCTACCTAGATACACACCATTGTGCTTGCCAGTATTTGCTTGGCTTTGACCGGCGTGAGAAAAGCGGAAAATGGTGGGCAGCCCCTTCCTTCAGACATGGAGGGGTAGCTTCCTTCGTTTCTGATGACAGCTCTGGATGGGGTCAGCTTACCCCCTTCTTTCCTTCACAACTTGGTCTGCGTAACGTGCCTCGAGCCTGTCAGCTTGCGTGGCCGCCGCATCAAAGGTCAGGTACTACCAACTGGACCAGAGAGCTTGAGCAAAGTCTCGTTATTTCAACTGGGAAAGAGCGGATGAAACTGAAGTCGAAGCAGCGGAAGTTACGTCTAGAAAGCAGTTGATATTGGATCTCATCCTTGGATGAAACCCTAAAGTCCCGTCTTCCTGGATGATCAGCTCCCCAAGCTTCCGACCTATTCAAGCTATTGTCCTGCACCACCAGTGCCCAACACCCAGAGTGACATCACCAACTTCACCTATGAGACCCTAAGCCACTTCAGGTGCTTCCCATCACAAGACTGCTATACCCATCATTCGCTACTTTTCCCTCTATTACAGGGGTAACAACATCAGACGCCCCAATTTTCCCTGCGTTTGTCGGTTCCCGAACGGCAACTTTCGGTGTCTTGCCGATTTCCATCCCTTTCAGTCAATAGACTTTGCTGCCTGTGGCTTGCGATGCAGCTATGGCGCCTCCGCCTGCCGGAACGTCGTCGCCAAGAAGCCTAGTCCACCATGAGCATCCCCCTCCTCTCAGCAGACTTCGCTCTTATCACCACCACGCCCACTGCCGCAGTCGGACCAATTCCAGCGCAGAGGGCAAGAAGTTTACCACGATAGTTCCCAATCTTACAGCTAACCATGGCGTCAGGAACTCTCGATAACCTCCCTAAGGATCTCCGCAAGGAGATCGAGCACCTCGAACGCCTCTTTACCGTCGATGGCGCCAAGCTCAAGGAAGTCACCAACCACTTCGTCAATGAGCTCGAGAAAGGTGATTACTTCACGAACTGCAAAGATACTACATATCCATGGCTAGAAAAGATGCTGACTGCTTCTCTTGTGCTCAGGCCTTAGCGTCCAGGGAGGGAGCATTGTGCGTTTTACCATCCACCGAGCGACACAGATATAAGAACGAGCCTCGCTGACGACAGAATCACTATAGCCCATGAACCCTACCTGGGTTATGTCCTTCCCTGACGGCAGCGAAACCGGTACCTATCTGGCTCTGGACATGGGTGGTACAAACCTACGTGTCTGCCAAGTCACTTTGACCGAGACAAAGTCCGAATTCGACATCATCCAGTCCAAGTACCGCATGCCTGAGGAGCTCAAGACGGGCGACGCCGAGGAGCTGTGGGAGTATATTGCCGACTGCCTCATGCAATTCATTGAAACGCACCACGGAGACCCAACCAAGCTCGATGCGCTTCCCCTCGGCTTCACTTTCTCCTATCCTGCGACACAGAACTACATCGACGAGGGCATTCTGCAGCGCTGGACCAAGGGTTTCGATATCGCTGGCGTAGAGGGCCATAATGTTGTCCCCATGTTTGAGGCTGCTATCCAACGCCGGGTAGGTTGCGTTCTTCAGCTCTCTCTGATCAGCTGCTAATGTTTTCTGTCTCTAGGGAGTGCCTATCAAGCTGACGGCGTTGATCAACGACACTACGGGCACCCTGATTGCCTCGGCATACACTGATCCTAAGATGAGAATTGGATGCATTTTCGGCACAGGTTGCAATGCTGCGTACATGGAGAACTGTGGCTCTATTCCCAAGCTCGCTCACATGAATCTCCCACCGGATATGCCAATGGCCATCAACTGCGAATGGGGAGCTTTTGACAACGAGCATAAGGTCTTGCCTCGTACTCCTTACGACGTCATTATTGACAAGGATTCGCCGCGCCCCGGTCAGCAGTCTTTCGAGAAGATGGTCGCAGGGTTGTATCTGGGTGAAATCTTCCGCCTCGTCTTGATTGACCTCCACGACAACCAAGAGATCAAGATCTTCCCTGGCCAGGATATTGCCAAGCTTCGGAAGGCCTATAGCCTCGACTCGTCCTTCCTTTCCCTCATCGAAGAGTGAGTATAACATCTTTGCAAGACTTAGAAACTGGCAACTAACAAACACTTGCAGGGATCCGTTCGAGAACCTTTCCGAAACCTTTGAGCTGTTCCAGACCAAGCTGGGGCTTACTCCCACCGGCCCCGAACTGGAGCTAATTCGTCGCACCGCCGAGCTAATCGGCACCCGCGCCGCTCGCCTCTCCGCCTGCGGCGTTGCTGCCATCAGCAAGAAGAAGGGATATAAGGAGTGCCACGTTGGTGCTGACGGATCCGTTTTCAACAAGTATCCCAATTTCAAGGCTCGCGGTGCGCAAGCACTCCGTGAGATCCTGGACTGGCCCGAGAAGGCGGACCCCAAGGAAGATGATCCGATCGAGATTCTCGCCGCCGAGGACGGAAGCGGTGTTGGTGCTGCCTTGATCGCTGCCCTGACGATGCAACGGATCAAGCAAGGAAATATGCACGGTATCCTGCACCCAGAGAACTTCAGAACTACCGAGCCTCTGCCTGCGTAAACTGAAGATGAAGAGAGAAACTCAATGATTTGCTCTTTCCTCTTGGAAAGCTCTGTGGATAGCCAGCTCGGATGGCGTTTACCAGTGCCGGTTCCCCTTTGATCGTTCAGACGTCTACTTTGGCCCCGGAGATAGAAAATCTTATACTTTTAATACAGTTGATTGTACAAATATGATCCCAACTTGCAATGTGATCTTTATGGCCTGTGCATGGCGGTTTGTGTATATGCTAGTGGTGTTCGGATGTTAGACTGTAGCAATCCCCTGGTGTTAAGCTTCCATGTTTCGGTACGCTTCCAAGATGAGTTCCTGCATGACTGGCTTCTAGGAACATCAGTGCCGCTAGCTTCCAGGTTGTAAGCTACCCTTCCTCAGAGCAGGTGTTCCTCCACATATTGACCCAACAGTTCCAAACCCCTTTTCAACACCTCAGTCTCACAAGCATAGCCTATCCTAACACACCCTTTAAAGTCCATCCCAAGGCCAAAGCAAGGACTACCAGGCATAAACAGGACATTCTTCTTGTCCAAGACATCCAACACAAAAGCAGCATCATCAACCGGCACTCCATCCTCCCTCAGATTCCGAAAATGCACCAAAGCCGTGGTCCCCGCCGTCGGCCTCACCCACGAGCAAACCTGGCCGTACTTGCTGCCCTCCACAAACTCTGTCAGCAACGCCAAATTCGTCCTAGCCAAGTCCAAATTCCTCTCCAGCAGCGCCGGCAGTACGGTAGGACCAAGCGCGTAGCTGGCTACCTGGTCGTCCAGCTGCGACACGCTGATGGCGGTGTAGTCGCGGGCGGAGGCGATGGCGAGGGCGAGGGATTTGGAGGTGGAGCCTGTTGAGAGGGTTGTGTATGTCTCTTGGGTTTTGGGATTGGGAGTTTGATGTTGTGAGGGGGACAGTGAGAGGATTGAAGGGGGTCCTGTTGAGGAAGGGGAGGAAGAGGAAGAGGAAGAGGAAGAGAAAGAGGAAGAGGAAGAGGGGAGAAGGGAGTGGAAGAGGGGAGAGTAGACTTCGTCGGAGAGGATAGTGATGTTACGGGAGGAACAGAAGTCGAGGATGGATTGGAGGGTTGAGGTGGGGATGGTGGCGCCTGTTGGGTTGTTGGGGTTGTTTAGGACGAGGAGCTTTGGTTTTGGTTTTGTTAGTTTTCAAACATAAGGTAGCTCTGGTTAACGTGAACAAAACAGACAGACCTTGGTATTATCCTTCACTAACCCCTCCAGCTCATCAACATCAGGAACATAACCATTCTCAGCCTTCAACTTCCACAGCTAAACCTCAGCGCCCAAGCTCTCCGGAACCGAGTACAGTTGTTGATAAGTAGGATACACGGAAATGACATGGTCACCCGGTCTGACTAGCGTATAGAAGATCAAAAAATTGGCGGCGATGGCGCCTTGAGTGATGATCACGTTTTCAGCGGTTAACGGTTCCAAGTCCGGAGAGTAAAGATTCAGGTCCCGGTTGAGCAGCGAGGCAACCCGCTGTCGAAGAGTCTTGGAGCCAAGGATGTCGCCGTATGTGAGCTTCTTGGAGAGCTGGAGGGGCCCCGGTGCGGACTTGGATTTGTCGGTGTTTAGGGATATGAGGTCTCGACGGAGATGGAGGCGCAACAGGTCTCGGCTATGTTGATTACGCCTGGAGTGATTTCGTAGCGGTCCATCCATTGTTCGACTTCGAAGGGGGTGATTTTGACCATTTTGGCGGGATGACTGGGCAAGTGATGGGAATCAGTGTGGAATGTGTCCCGTGGTTTGTGAGTTTGTTTGGTCTTGCTGGTGAAGTTGACTTGTTTATACAGGCGTTGATTTAGATGCAGACTGAGTTATGGAGTCTATCTTGAGTCGTTGACATGAAGGGCGCGCCCTCTTTCGATGATTCAATCTGTTTGACACGAAGCTCCACAGACCTGATAGCACTCGCTCATCATGCTTCTTTTCTTCCGTGGCAGCAGAGGAAGCAGTCTTTAGCCAAGGCAGCATTGTTCAACGTATAAACAGCACCATCAGAATCGTGAGATTGCCCTTGGTATTTTGACTTCAACATTCCCAGGTCTTTGGCACTCAGGTACCGCCGTCCGCATCCCGTCCTCAAAGTTGGAAGTCCCCATGATTCGCGATAACTTGGCCGAGCGCCATGTGCAAGTCGTGGAGGATGTAACCAATGGCAGTGAGCGGGGGACAGGTGGATCTCAGCAACCTACAAAGCTGGGGAAGATGTGAATCCACACTGTAATCTCACCAATAGGACTGACGGAAGCCGTCGCATTCCTGTCTCCAGCTGGTGGGCCAAGGAAAGTCACAGCTCCACTATCTGGACGGCCTTCGTCATTGCTGAAGTCAGAGCAATCCACGCACACGGGCCGCGCAACTTGGCTCACCTCAGGTTGGCTGCATCCATCAGTCACGGCTCGGTGTTCCAGGTCACGCAGAGTACCTTTCCGGCCAACCGCTGTCGGTTTTGGCTCTTCTGTTTGCTCCGGTCCAGTTTCATATCCCTCATCACGACCTTTTCATCACTCTGGTTTCCCGGTATTAAACAACTCTTTCAAGTCAACAAGAGGCATAGGTCGTGGTTGATATTGGATTATCAACAGCAGCCGTACAGCCCTCAACGTTCATTATCGGGTGCTCGAGCCGTGGGGATTGGGTCAGGTCATCTGAGTCTGTTCGGAGGCTCAGGTTGGCTCCGTTGGGAACTTGGGATAGCCAGGCACATTAGCCTGCGCGCCACCACCGATAGGTACACTACTTACACGCCGATCCGACAGCTCACKKKGTCACCACCTATCATCTWCCTCAAAGCACGCACGTCCASCGTGCCTGGTTGGAGTGTTTCTTCGACAACCCGACACCGACTTCCTCCCGAATTCAGTCGAATAACGACAACAACTTTACCTTCCTACGCGAGGCCATCAACAGTGCCTTCACTCGAGGCCTGGGCTATATCCTACAATCATGGCGTTCGGGATACCCCGCGCGCTCGCGCTCGCTGCGCTATCGCTATCATGCGTTGCGTCAGCCTACCAGAACTACACATCCATCGATATGTTGCGAGCGCAAATTGAACTGATGGCCGATCGACCCAAAGACTGCCCTCCATGGTAGGCTCCATCTTCCCTCGCGTCTGGATGTCTGGTCCGGTGATGCTGATGATACTCTCCGGTTAGCTTCAACTGCAACCTTCCCATGTACTCTTGCGGTCAATTCGCATCATGTAGCGAGTACAGTGGCAAGTGTATCTGTCCCGATGGCTTTGGCGGCGACAACTGCTTAGAACCACGTACGTGAACCCCAATGACTATGCTTGTGATCTTCTCCGATGTGATGCTAAATCTCGTCATGGCTTGTCACAGTCTGCGGCTCACTTTCCCGAGGCCCCGATCGACCGGTCCGTAAGGGCAAGTCTTGCGAATGCGACGATGGGTGGTCAGGCATCAATTGCAATGTCTGCACGAACGATAACGTCTGCAACGCCTTTACCGAAACTGGGGATGGTGGCGTCTGCTATACCGGCGGCGAGGTCGTCAAACAAAACTACCAGATTTGCGATGTTACAAACAAGGCTATTCGGAATCTTCTTGGAACCAAGGTCCCTCAGGTTACGTTTACCTGCAAGAAGGAAACCGGCGAGTGCGACTTCCAATGTAAGCTGGCCCTCTTATCCCTGGGTTGGTTTAACAGATGCCCGTTTACTAACACGTTTTAGTCTGGGTCGAGGAACGCGAGTCGTTCATGTGCCACTTGAGAGAATGCGACTCGACTGCCAACTTTGACTTCGACAACGGAAAGAACACGACCTCATACAAATGCGAAAAGATTCAATGCGAGTGTATTCCGGATCGAATGCTGTGCGGCGAACATGGCTCCGTTGACATTGGCGATTTCCTGTCCGAGCAGATCAAGGGCCCTGCGAGCTTCGAATGCACCCAGAACACCGGTGAAGCAAAGCAGTGTGCCTTTAAGGAGCCCGAGATGAACAATCTCATCAACGATGTATTCGGTGACCAGAGCATCCTTCTCACCTGCAGCGCTGGCGAGTGTCTCTACCACACCGAAGTACCTGGATACACGCCTACCGTCCCCAAGATCAACACGCCACTTATCGCTGGTGTCATTGCCGCCTGTGGGCTTTTCCTCGTTGCCGTTATTCTGGGAACCTGGTACCTTTCCCGAAGAAAGTTCAAGTATGGCCCGATTCACCTTGATGACTCGGACGACGAGGCTATCAAGCTTATGACCGACCACAAGCCTGCTTCCCTCTATTTCGAGAACGTCGTCTATAACCTCAACGGAAAGGAGATTCTGTCTGGAATCCAAGGCATGGCTCATCCGGGTGAAGTCACTGCCATCATGGGAGCGTCTGGAGCAGGAAAGACCACGTTCTTGGATATCCTTGCCCGGAAGAATAAGCGCGGTCAAGTGTCTGGAGACTTTTACATCAACGGCGAAAAGGTTAGCGATGCGGAGTACAAGAACGCCGTCGGTTTTGTTGATCAGGAGGACACCATGTTGCCGACGTTGACTGTACACGAAACCATTCTCAACAGCGCCCTTCTTCGCCTACCGAAAGATATGACAAGAGCCGCAAAGGAACAAAGAGTGATCGAAGTCGAGAAGCAGTTGGGCATTCACCACATCCGGGATTCCTTGATTGGATCCGAAGAAGGCAAAGGACGTGGCATTTCTGGTGGTGAAAAGCGCAGAGTTGGCATCGCTTGCGAGCTGGTCACCAGTCCTTCGATCCTGTTCCTCGACGAGCCCACCAGTGGCCTTGACGCTTACAATGCTTACAACGTTGTCGAATGCCTCGTTACTCTGGCCAAGACATACAAGAGAACCGTCATTTTCACCATCCATCAACCGAGATCCAACATTGTCGCGCTGTTCGACCGGCTCATTCTGTTGGCACAAGGCAAGACCGTGTATTCTGGACCTCTTCACCAATGCCAGGAGTATTTCGATCAGATCGGCTACACCTGCCCTCCTGGCTTCAACATTGCCGATTACCTGGTTGATTTGACCATGCACGCTGGATCAACTACCTCTTACGACGATGGTACACTGTCATTTGATGGGGTTAGTGTGGGACCTAGCAGTACTAGAGCTGTCAAGTCAATCGCCAGCGTGTCTGGAGTCAGCATCGGCGATGACAGCTTGGTTGAATCTTCTTCTTCGCGCCCTAGGAACAAGCGCCGTGACTCGGTCAGACGCAGACAGGAGAGGGAGCTATATACAAGGCGCAAGCAAGCCGTTGATACCGCTGCCTCCTCGGATGCTGGAGACGAGATTGGGGGTTACAAATTGCAAAAGCAGGCACCGGTTACTCCTCTGCGGAGCATGAACGATGACCTCCACGACCTTCCTCCTCCTGCTGCTACTGGCACCGATCTTGACGTCCTTATTGAGTCGTATGTCCATTCCGACATTGCTGTCAGTACCCATGATGAAATCCATCAGGCAATCGCAGCTGCGGTAAACAGCAATGGTCAAAATGCCAATGGTTATGTTGCAGATGGTAACATCTACACCGGTACAATGGGTAAAGGTTATGCTCGTGTGGGCCTGTTCCGACAGTTCGTCATTCTCTCCCAGCGGACTTGGAAGAACCTGTACCGGAACCCGATGTTGATGTTGACTCACTATGCGATCGCAATCCTCTTGGCTGTTTTTGCCGGCTACTTGTTCTACGGCTTGACCTTGGACATTGCGGGTTTCCAGAACAGGCTTGGCCTCTTCTTCTTCGTCCTCGCTTTGTTCGGTTTCAGCACCCTCACAAGCTTGGGTGTCTTCTCCCAGGAGAGGTTGCTGTTTGTACGCGAGAGGGCGAATGGCTACTATTCGCCTGTCACCTATTTTGCCGCCAAGGTCCTGTTCGACATTGTTCCCCTGAGAATCATTCCATCCATCCTACTTGGCGCAATCATCTACCCGATGACCGGTCTCGTGGCCGACTACCAGCGGTTTTTCGTCTTTATCCTTGTCTTGGTCCTCTTCAACCTGGCCGCCGCTGCTATTTGCCTGTTCATTGGCATTGTGTGCAAGGATGGAGGTGTGGCCAATCTGATTGGCAGCTTGGTTATGCTCTTCAGTCTTCTCTTTGCCGGCCTGTTGCTCAACCATAACGCCATTCCGGCTGCGGCACTTTGGCTTCAGTGGCTCTCTATCTTCCACTACGGCTTCGAGGCTCTGATTGTGAATGAGGTTACTCAACTCACTCTTGTTGACCACAAATACGGTCTTGATATCACCGTTCCCGGCGCCACGATCTTGACCACTTTCGGTTTTGACAACTCGGCGATGTGGAGGGATATCATGAATCTAGGTCTCTTTGGCATGACCTTCATTATCTTTGCTTATGGTGCTATGCACATTCTTCTTGTTGAGAAGAGGTAACAAGGTGATAGAAGATCAGGTTAGACCACAGTTGCGGGTTGATTACATATTAGACCGGCGTGTATGACGCGTTGATTCTGATAGAAGTCATACTGTACCCATTTTTTCTTGTACAGCGTTTTGATGATGATGGACATGATGGAATGGTTTCTTGGAAATATTGGTTGACACTGGCGTATTGGGTCATGGGCATCATCGTACTATTTAGGCAACAAATAAAGCGTGTTCTGAAACCAGTGGCTCAGCGAAATAGGGTATCGGAATAAAGTACAGTGTTGAAAGTTCAATATGAGTGTTGTGATGGCTGGGTGTCCTTGGCCGATCTGATTCTATTTGTACACAAACCCCCTTAATGTACAAGGTTGCTGAGTTCACTAATCGTGTAAATCCTCACGACAAAGCAGCAAACCTTTGACTATTTGTACAACCATGATAGGGGCAGAGAAGGACGTATGAGATGTAGTAGCGTTCTTGCATCCCAACTACAACTTGCCGCCCGTCAATTCCTCAGCCACGTTCTTCTGCCTAACTGTCGTCTTTACGGCGGCTGAAGTGGTAGCAGTCACTCTGTCGTTGAAACCGCTGAACTCGTTTCGCAACTCTCTCATGCTGATAGGGTTCTTCTGCGAATCCCAAATGCTGCGGCCGCTTTCCCAGAGACCGGCGTTGTGAATCTTCTCGGTGAAGTGCTTGTTGACGTGCTCCTCCAGCTCCTTCTCGTCCACGATGAAGTTCTTGGAGGCCACGTACAGCTGGACGAGGGCGTCCCGGCGCGCCTCGCTCTTCATCGCCTCCTTCTCCGCATGCCTAATGCGCGCCTCCTCGGCCTTCTTGAACGCCTCCGGGTCCACGGGCACGAACGTGTTCTTGGCCGTGCTCTCGCGGATCGTCGCGCGCGTGAACACCTCGTCCAGACGCTCCGGCGCCTGGGCCGCCCGCTTGTTCGCCAGGTACCGCGCCTTGCTCTCCTTCGCCTGCTTCTGGTCGCGCTTCACCTTGCGCTGCCAGAGTCCCTGCAGACCGGCCTCGAGCGACTTGCGCCGGGCTTCGGCCATCTTGCGGCGCCACGACTCTTGCTTGGACTTGGGCGGCAGACCGGCCAGCTCGGCGGCCGACTTGGGCGCGATGCGATCGACATAGCCGGGTTGGACCTTCTCCGGGACGCCCTTCTTGGGGAAGATGGAGCGGGGAATCGGGAGGTGGCCCTTGACGAAGGGGTGCCTGATCTCGGACGACTGCGGCGGCTCGGGGACCTTGATGTAGTTGGGCGAATCGGGGGGGAGGAGGACCGAGTCTCTAGCCGATCGGGTGGTGCTGAATGATCGGGCGGCGACGGCGCGTGTTACTACGCTGGTAGCAGCGCATGTTGTGGTCGAGGAAGAAAGAATGGACTGCACGCCGCTGAGCGACGGCCTGGCGAGAGTTGGCGCCATTTTTGAGGTGGTGGGTTGGCAAGACGGGGTGGGCGGGAAGGGGGACGGAGTTGGGAGACCTCTGGCCGGGCCGTGATATGCGGAGGTTTCGTGCGACGGGGGGAACGGACCAGGCGGGTGCAGCGGCCTCTCGCTCTCCTAGGTTCGGCTCGGGATCGTGGGACACGGAACGGGGCTTTCAACTCGAAATTCTGTCAGAACGGCGCTAGAGCGCTTTGGTGCTAGCCTTGCTGGCCGCGGATGTTCTGCCGTCGCACACCGCTAAACTTTTTGTGCAAGGGGACCTTTCAGCAGCCTCCACACCCCGCCAAAAAAAACCGAGAAAACTTTCGCCGGGCCAGTCGCAGAGTTGCATTCCTTCCTCGCTTCCCTCTCTCTTTTTTTTTCTTCCCCCAGTCCATTCATCTTCTCGATCCTCACGCAACACTCTCTGCCAATATCTGATACCCCAAAGCCTCGTTTCTTGCTTTTTACCCATTCTTCCCTCTTTTCGTGTGTTTCTTCTTTCCAGTCAATCTCAATCCCCCCGATTCACGGATACCCCCGACCGCTCTCGCAGGCGAGAACGAAATTTTTCCACACCTGCATCCTCTACCCACAAACCTAATCAGAAGTTTGGCATCGAGTGACATCTGCCAAAATGGGAACAGGAAAGAAGGAAAGATCTCGCATTGAGCGACAGGGCAAGGTGACGGGCGACCCCAAGGTCAAGGGCGAGAACTTCTACCGGAGCGCAAAGAAGATCAAGGCCTTGAACGTGCTCAAGGAGGGAAAGGCCATCCGCAACAAGGAGGGCAAGGTCGTCAAGGCCGCGTCGTATCAGAGCAGAGATGTTCCCACAGCCGTCATCGAGCCGAACCGGAGATGGTTCAACAACACCAGAGTCATTTCGCAAGACACGTTGACATCTTTCCGGGAGGCGATTGCTGAGAAGGACAAGGATCCTTACTGTACGTTCAACTCCGCTCTTTCTTTCCCCTCTGTCCGGCCGACCCAAGACTAATGCGCTTTGCCTTGTAGCGGTGCTGTTGAAGAGCAACAAGCTCCCCATGAGCTTGATCAGAGATGGTCCCAAGGATGCGTTGAAGAAGCACCAAGCCAAGATGACGATCGAGAGCGAGCCGTTTTCACAGACCTTCGGCCCCAAGGCCCAGAGGAAGAGGCCAAAACTCAGCTTCAACACCGTCGGTGACTTGACAGAACACAGCGAGAAGAGCATGGACTCGTACCAGGCCAGACTCGAGGAGATCAAGCTACTAAGTGGTGCTTCTGGATATGGCGGCGGTCTCGCCGATGACGATGTTCAAGAGGAGGATTTCAGTGTCGCGACGGCCAAGGAGGCTATCTTCACAAAGGGCCAGTCGAAGCGTATCTGGAACGAGCTGTGTAAGTTCTTCTGTGTCTCTGGACTTGTGACTTCGGKTTGCTAACGATCACACAGACAAGGTCATTGATTCGTCAGATGTCATCCTGCACGTTATCGATGCCAGAGATCCTCTCGGAACCAGGTGTCGTCACGTTGAGAAATACCTTGCCACTGAGGCTCCTCACAAGCATCTTATCTTTGTCCTGAACAAGATCGATCTTGTTCCTTCCAAGACTGCTGTAAGTTTACACCATCATTTGTTTTCGCTCCTATTGCTTGAATCTCTCGACTTGCCTTGAGGTTCCCAGGGATTTTGTCAGGATCTTTCTCGCATTCAGTTGCGCTTCATTGGGATTGGTCTGTTACATCGCTGGGAGATTAATATCCACCTCCCAACTTCCCTGGTCCCGTCTTGGGATCGGGGATTTGATGGACTCCGTCTTGGAGGACTTCACGGGATACCGGACGTGTTTCGTTTGAGTTGAATTCCACCCTGCCTTTGAGCAGACCCTACCATGGTGGTCTTCTTAGTTATGATTCACACATTTCTTCACATCATATCTGTTATGCTAGTTTCTCAACGAATTGAGACTAACTGAAAGAATAGGCTGCATGGATTCGCGTGCTTCAGAAGGATCATCCCACATGTGCTATGAGATCGAGCATCAAGAACCCCTTCGGCCGTGGTTCTTTGATCGATCTCCTCAGACAGTTCAGCATTCTGCACAAGGACAGGAAACAGATCAGTGTTGGTCTTGTCGGCTACCCTAATGTCGGCAAGTCGAGTATCATCAATGCCCTTCGTGGCAAGGCCGTCACTAAGGTCGCTCCTATTCCCGGCGAGACCAAGGTGTGGCAGTACGTTACCTTGATGAGGAGGATCTACCTCATTGACTGCCCCGGTATCGTTCCTCCCAACCAGAACGATACGCCACAGGATCTCCTCCTTCGTGGTGTGGTACGTGTAGAAAACGTCGATAACCCGGAGCAGTACATCCCTGCGGTGTTGAACAAGGTCAAGCCTCACCACATGGAGAGGACATACGAGCTCAAGGGCTGGAAGGATCACATCCATTTCCTTGAGATGCTTGCCAGGAAGGGTGGCAGATTGCTCAAGGGTGGCGAGCCTGATGTTGATGGTGTTGCCAAGATGGTTCTCAACGACTTCATGCGCGGCAAGATCCCTTGGTTCACGCCTGCCCCCGAAAAGGAGGAGGGTGAGACTGATACCATGGAGGGCCGCGAAGGTCGCTACGGTGAAATGTCCAAGAAGCGGAAACGTGACGAGGACGAGAGCGCGCCTGCCACCACTGCCACCACTCCCGCTTCGGCAGGAGAGGATGCCAAGGAGGATGACCTTGAGAACTTTGCCGGCTTCGACAGTGACAGCGACTCTGAGGTCGAAGAGGCTGCTGAGGAGAAGGGCGAGGAGAAGAGCACTGCTGAAGATATGATACCCCTGGATGCTTCGAGCGATGAGGAAGATGAGGACGAGGAAGATGGCTCTGATGGCGAAGATGGCGAGGAAGGATCCGACCTCGACATCGAAGGTGCCAGCGAACTCGAAGAGTCCGAGTCAGAAGCCGAGGCTGCGCCAGCACCTCCTGCGAAGAAGCAAAGGAGGAGCAGGAAGTAAGCTCAATCAATGAGCGCGGCGGGTGGCTGGAGTGAACCGAGGATGCTTTCAATAGCCGACCTGAGAGTCGGCAACGATCTAACCAGATCATGAAAGCCGGTGTCACTGATAATAGAATGTTGAGGACTTGGGCATAACCTCAGTATGGTGTTTGTTGCCCGTTGATTTTCATTCCCATTTGTTGTCTTCTCTGTGATAAAAGTTGTGATATTGCGTTTATGTCTTTTACTCGCTACCTGCGTTCTCTTCGAGCGTCTCGTCGTGGCATTCATAGTTATGGAGTTTGGGAGGACTTGTGCGAAGGATTGCTGTTGAAGCTACTCGGTAGCTTCTTTCATACCATCGTTCTCTAATCTTTGGAGTTGTCATGACTGCTTTTCTCGCAAACTTCACAGCTTGCGATCTGATTTTCAAGAATATAGAGTTTTGGATTCCCTCGGCTTCACGTCAATTGAATCTGCCATCCTCTTCAAATTTTGTCCTACGTATCAACTTGTCTTCGGTATTCCTTCTATTTGGAATTCATGATATATGACCTGAACCAAAGCAACCTACATGATCCCCCGAGAAAGATGAGGTCGATATTGACAGGTGTAAGTCGGACCGCGAATTTCTCGGATTAAGAGTTTATCCTAACCTAACCCCTTGACTGAATGTATGCCCGGACTTGATAATTTGGCTTTGAACAACCTCAGACATCCCTCTGGCACATTGTCCTCGGGTTGGACGCGAGTGTACTTCCCCGCCCGAATCAGACCATCAAGATCGTCGACGGCAAGATAATTTGACCAAGTACGAAGCCGGGGAAGAAGCCGATACACACAAGACCCAGAACGTCCCATTTTCCATCCCAAATCCCCAATCCCCATGGGGTTAATCTTGCATAACCTTCTGCCTTAAAACAAACGCTGTGTACCAGCAACACCAGCACCAGCAGCGCGGCTCGTGACAAGGGGCATTTGCATTCAATCCTTGTCTTGGAAATTTTCTGCGAACTAACGAAAATCATAAGAAGATCTAGRCCGTCGAAAAGTGCTGCTCCCTTGGCTCTACAAAGATCATACTCATATACTGTATGTCTCGAACCAGAGTTGGGGTAAACAGACCGAGTCCTCCGTACACCAACGGGCAGTGTGACGATCTGATATTGATATCAGGTGGGCTAGGGCAGTTCCAAACTACCACCTACGGTCCTTGATGTGTATGTGTACAAGTGAAGACGAAATCGGTGCTTTTACTCCGGTCGTTCGTTACACTTCCACCGGCACGGGGCGAAAATTGGAACTTGACAACCTCTTTTGACATGATCGGGTTGCTTCAGTTTAGTTTGTGATGTGTGCTCGGTGTGGACTGTGGCGTGGTTGGTGTTGGATGTTGTGGGACAAACTGGGTATATGAATGACATTGATGTGCTCTTCGGTCCTCGGTCCTCGTTTTGGAACTGTTGGTTGTTTGGAAATTTGGAATGGGGAAGTTTAGGATTTGGAATTGTATGAAATGTCAGATCAAAGAGAGACGGAAAGAAACGTTCGGACGGGACGTTATGATTTGTAAGGCTGGGTGATGCAAGAATGCCCCTCGTTGAGGTATGTATATAACTGAGAAGCTTGTTAGTGTGGGACCTCTTGTCGAGTGTTCCAAACGTTATCGACACCTAGTTGAGGTATTTGGTATGTATAAAAGGCGTATCCATCTAAAAATACCAAACATTCTATCGATCATAGGCTTTTTGGTCGATGTCGAAGCAGTTCGATGTCACTAAGAGTTTGTGAAGTAAATGTCTTCTTTCAAGAACCAACCTAACATTCAGACGACTTTTTGAGCTACAGCTATCTACGCAACTACGGTACCTAGCTACCCCTAACTGCATTGCTTACTCTACCCATGCCCCGCTCGCGACTCCTCCCCAGCCGTAGAGGTGTCTCACAGCAAGTCCCCAGTCGATGGCATCATCGCATTGTCTACCATTGCTCGTTGGTTCTTGGCCAATTCGATACCAAATAATTCCAAATCCATTCTGTTGAAGATCTACTCTTCTTCTCTGTCTCTTTAAGTGTCCTTAAAAAGACAGTCGTCCACTTCCCACAACTTCTACAGCCTCACCATCATCATCGTTCAGACTCCCACTTGTCCACTTGTAGTGACTTGATCGGTTTCTTCACCAACCTTAGACTACACCACCACAACCACTTCCATCACAATGGCTCTCCCCCCCAAGTTCGCCGGCCAGCGTTTCATCCCCACCGAGGGAGCCGGCGCCAGCTCTTTTCCATCCCAGCCGCTCCACACCGTCGAGATCTTCCTCGACTACGTCTGTCCTTTCTCAGCTAGTAAGTTATTAGTCCCCCAACCCGTCCATACTGCCATACATCCTTCCCACTTCCAAGACACGATACTGATCCCATCCAACTAAACCAGAAATCTACAACACCCTCTACACCTCCCTCCTCCCCTCTCTCCGCTCCGAGCACCCCGACCTCGGCTCAAAACTCCAATTCATCTTCCGCCACCAAATCCAGCCCTGGCACCCCTCCTCCACCCTAACCCACGAAGCCGGGCTCGCCATACAACGTCTAGCCCCCACCAAATTCTGGGACTTCAGCGCGGCTTTATTCAAAGACCAAAAGGCGTACTTCGACGTTTCGCTGGTGAACGAGACGCGTAATGAGACGTACAAGCGGCTGGCGAAGTTGGGGGCTGAAAGCGTGGGGGTGGATGAGAAGGAGTTGTATGAGTTGTTGGTGATTCCGACGGAGGCTGACGAAAAAGATGGGAGTTTGAATGTGGGCAATGCGGTGACGAATGATTTGAAGATGGTGATTAAGATGGCGAGGTTGGTGGGCGTGCATGTGAGTCCGACGGTTATTTTTGATGGGGTGGTTGCCGGGGATGTGAGCAGCAGTTGGAGCGTGGAGCAGTGGTTGGAGTTTTTGAGGAAGAGTGTTGCTTGAGGAGGGGATTTGGTATGAGAAGGGGGTGGATGGGTGGCCACTTGTGTAAATGATCATGAAGAGAGCACGGTTGTACCGGGGCTTTGGTGTCTCCAAGGAAATAATGAGTGGCAATCTTTCATATCGAAAAATAACTCGGAATATGTTGTGTTTGGGAAGTGTCCCTCGTGAGAGCGAGAACACATGGTATTTGAAGAGCAACTGACTGAAGGAGACAGCTGCCTACACGCCCATCAATCAGCGGTTGCGAAACGTATACCGGTATAAAAGAGATTACACGGAGCTTATGAAGCATATTCTTGTTGGGATATCGTCCTCTTCTGCTACTACTGACACCTACTTGACCTACTGAGCTTGCCTCTCCTCTTCCCTCTAATGCGCGAATATGCTGAGACCAAAGAAAATCAACCAAGCGGCAGACAAAACCTCCCCGTAACGAATCTAAGCAAGTGAACCCATGAAGCTTTCAAATAATGCACACTGATCACTGGGTGACGAGGCACCTGATGGTGGGACAGTGTGAGCGTGGGTATGTGGAGAGGATATTTTACATTGCAAGTGAGGTATAGAAAAAGAAAATAAGCATCTACCAGCTGGATGTACTTCTATAGTTTAGAGTCTATCCTGCTTACGACGCTCGTTTCTTGTCCTGCGCATGAGCTTCTTGTACTTCTTCTTCTTGATCTTCAGCTTCTTTTGCCTCCGCACGCTAATAGCATGCATGATCCCCTGCTGCTGGCGAGCATCCTCGTAACGGATCTGGCGCAAAGCGAGGCGCTCCAGGAAGCTGCGCGGCTGCACGGAATCGTCCTCGACGAGTTGTGGGCTGTGCGCCATGATCTTGTACTGGCCGTTGGTATCCCTCGTCTCCTCGATCGTGACGACCGCCTTGTACACGCGCGTTTCCGGCTCCTGCTCAGCGGCAGCAATCTCCTCAGCGATGGCAGCAGAGGCCTCGGCCTCCGCGGCGGCCTCGTCAACCTCGGCGATGGGCTCGGGCGGCGGAGGAGGGGTGAAGGGAAGGAAGTGGCCGGACATGGAGTTTAGCTGGAAGTAGACATCGGACTCGGTGCCGTCGGGGTGCTTGAGGCTGATCTTGGTAGAGCCGTCTTCGACGTCGTTATCGGAGAGCTTAAGCCCAGACATGGGCGACTCAAGATCGTGTACGGCCTGCGACAAGGTCGAGAGGACATCGGTCGCCTTGTGTCCCTTGCGGTGGTTGAAGATCTCGGCGAATGACTCCTCGGTCACTGTCTTGGGAAGAAGCTGAGTGACTGAGATCGGCCTGTGGAGGGCGAAGAAGGTCGAAAGCGCGAGAGCTAGAACAGCTTGTTAGTAACTTGATTCCAAACCTGTGTAACAACAAAAGGCGCGGATAAACGAACCCTCGTCCTTGATGTGCCTGGTGCTGGGCACACTGGGGAGTGGCGGCATGGCCGGCTCCTTCGCCTTGCGCTTGCGCTTCTCTCCAGGAGTCTTGGAGGCGCCGGCGGCGGGCACAGAGGCGCGGGTAGCGAAGGCCCTGGAGGAGCCGTCATCGGGGCTAGACGGCTTGGAGGAGGAGTATCGTCGCTTTTGCAGGGAATTGGGCTGGTAGGACGAGAGCATATAGGAGGCGCCGGCGCGAGGGGCGGACGAGGCTGCCAGAGAAGAGACGACGGGCGACTGCGGCGCGGCAGCCACGACCCGTCGGACGGACTGGGGAATCATGATCGCGATAGAGAGAATTCGATGCTGAGGTGTATGGGGTACTGGGTCGCAGCTGATGGATATATGCCGCCTCCGACCGGCGCAAGTTCGCTTCGCAGACGACGAGTCGAAAAGAGGGTGCAGCAACCGAACAACCGGGAGGAATGGGTTCGGGGGAGGGATCTGCAAATAGGAAAGGGTCAAACGGGGAGGTCAGATCAAGACAAGGCGTGACAGGACAAGGGCGGTGCTTAGATGGTCACCGGCCCGAGTTTGCACTGGACGTCACGTTCAAGTGCCTGCCAAAGTTCGATTGCCGTTTGGCTGAAAGGCTTTGTTGCCCCGTGCGCACCGCATCCACCTGCGCTAAAATTGATCGCCACCTCAACCAACACGATAAAGGCCGGGTGCGCTTCTTATTAGCGAAGCGAGTACGTACCCCGGCCTCTAGTAATCCATTCGTCAGGATGTGTCAGGGTCAGTGACAGTAATTACAATCAGGGTAGTAAAAAAATTCTTTGTCTAACGGCTTATCAGGGTGTACATAACTTACTTATCGTAATATCTAGTTATTTTAATATATCAAGGGGCACCAAACTGCACCAAAATGCCCAAATTTCGTCTAAATCAAATAATTTATTTATTCTTACAATCCTTATAAAGTCGTAAATCTCGTAATAATTAATATACTGCTTTTAGTCTACTAGATGACGCCGTCTTTAATTGGTTAATTATTTAGATTGTTAAATTGTATATTGATATATAGCCGTTCCTCTATCTCTAATAGCAATACGTTTCTTTATTCATTAGATAGTTAGGCCTAATTTTGATTTAGTTTATAGAGTCGTTTACTGTTTATATAAACGAAAGTAACTATATTTATTTTCTTTTTAACTAATCAGTTACGTATAGGGCTCTCGAGGAAGTTTATTGTAAAGAAGGTTCGCTCGTATAGTATATTATTAGTTAGTATTATGAATATCCTTACTGCTAGCAGTGTAATAACCGATTTGTTTTGTACTATATTTTGTATATAATATTAAAAGTACTTCGTATCGAAGCCTATCTACTAAACGTCGGTATATAGTATATATTTCCCTTACGAATACGAAAATTAAGAAAGTTAGAAACGATTTGCTAGTCTGTTACTCCTAGCTAGCTAGCGAATTTGCGTAGGTATTTAATAGTATAGTACTATATATTAAGAATAAGAGGGGTAATTTAATTAAGTACCGCTATAGTAATAGATAGTAATAGGAGGTACGAAAGCTAATTAATAGAGGTTAATTATTTAGTTCGTTTGGTGATATATGTACATTCGAGTTCCTATTAACTCTCGGCGGTAATTGAATATTATAGACGTAGCTAAATGCGTTGGATTTTGATATATTTAGGGATAGTATAACTGATATATAATTTATTTATTTCTAATGATAATTAGGCCTCGTAAAGAGGTAAGAGGAAGTATTCCAACTTATCAATATTATATTACAAGTAGGCGTTCTCAATAATTTAAAGAACTTGTTGAAATTGTATTGCGGGAGCATTATCGATTTGGAGAGTATTGTTATACTAGCCTTCGAACTATATTACGTTAACCTAAGCTTATAATATTATTTTTGCACTCTATATCGACTTAATTAATCTATATTACGACCCCTATTATCACAAGGCAAGGGCACCGTTAAATATAAGGTACAATATATATTATTGTACAAAGGAAGCAAGAGGAGAATATACACCAGCCAAGGCTAATATAGGGTATAGCACAACCCACTAGAGTAATTCGTATACAGAACCTCAATACCCAGGCTAGCCCAATACTATAGCACGAATACTATAATATATTAACCAATAGTACGCAAGGTACAAAGTACATAATTTAGCCCTATAATACGACCTCCCCTCAAGAAAAATTCCCGGCTATAAAATCGCTATCTAAATACATTATTTTACCCAAAATAGGTCCTCCCAATCCTCCTATAAATACGCCTAATTAAATCGTAATAAAACCTTTAGCGCGCGTACTAAGACGGCTAATTACTCGGTGCCCAAACTCTGACTCAAAAGTCAACCGCCAGCCAAAATATTACTAAATATACCCTTTCCTCTAAAATAATTCTTAAAATCCTTTTTATTATCCTAAATAATCCTAAATACTCTCAAAACGCTCCAATCGCTTTCATAACTAATATCTTTCCCCTCCACTATCGCTAACCCCTATAAGAGGGTGCTATAAAAGCCCTATAGTATAGTAGCGTACAATAACGATTAAAACACTACTATTAATATAAATAAATTACGAATTC
>RANZ01000478.1:0-27539 GCA_009805285.1 Neurospora terricola FGSC 1889 | reverse complement strand
CGACGGGTTCAACCGCGCCGTCGACGCCATCGTCCGGCGGCAGGGCGACCGCGGGCGCAATGGAAAGCTGGTCGTCATCGGCGTGGGCAAGTCCGGGCACATCGCCAAGAAGCTGGTCGCTACCTTCAACTCGCTCGCCATCCAGGCTGTCTTCCTCCACCCGACCGAAGCCCTGCACGGCGATCTAGGCCAGATAAACAGCAGGAACGATACCCTCCTGCTAATCACCTTCTCGGGCAAGACGCCGGAGCTGCTCCTCCTCCTCCCGCACTTGGACAAGTCGCTACCACTCATCCTCCTTACGAGCCACACCCGCCCGGAGACATGCGAAATCGTTCGCCAAAGACCAGATACCATCCTCCTGCCGGCGCCGATCCACGAGCCGGAGACTAAATCCTTCGGCGTCAGCGCGCCGACGACTTCCACGACCGTTGCGCTGTCGGTGGGCGACGCCCTAGCGATGGTGGCGAGCCATGAACTGCATCCGTCTGTGTCGAAGGTGTTTGCGAAGAATCACCCTGGTGGCGCTATA
Organism: Neurospora terricola FGSC 1889; assembly: GCA_009805285.1. Taxonomy (NCBI): domain Eukaryota; kingdom Fungi; phylum Ascomycota; class Sordariomycetes; order Sordariales; family Sordariaceae; genus Neurospora; species Neurospora terricola. Next base: position 27,007 of record RANZ01000478.1, on the reverse strand, counting down.
GGCGCTGCTTTGCGCGGGTCTTCGGTCTCTCCTTCACCCTCCGTTAGCTCAACCTCTGGCACCACACCATCTTCCTCGCGCACTACATCTATGACCACCTCCTCTCAACAGCCACTCCAAAACGTACCACAACGACACTCCCTCCGCGACTTAGCCATCCCCCTCCACGAAATCCCTTGCATCGAAAGTCTCCCCAGTCAACCGGGTCACGAACCAATACCCACAGCCGGCGACCTCCTCCTCGCCGCTTACTCCTCTCCATCAGGTTGGGTCAGAGTTCCCCATGGCGTTGTTTCTCCCAGGAAGATCAAGCGCCTCACCCCCTCCCTCCTCTCCCTCCCCCTCTCCGACCCTTCCCTCTCCTGGCTCATCACCCCGCAAGCAGAGTTTGTGTCGTTGACAGCCGACACGGAAGTGCGCAACGCGGCGGAGTGGATCAAAGCCATGCGGACCGTCCGGGCGACAGGGGTAACGACGAGGATGAGGGGGGTGATGGGGGAAGAGGAGGAAGGAGAAGTGGATTTTGGGGATGAGTGTGTGGTGGGTGTTATGGAGGGGGGTCATGGGTGTGTTGGGGTGGTGGAGGTTGGGGGGGTTGTTGGATTTTGCTAGTCGTGGTGGGGGGAAGCCATGATGTTGGCTAGCAGTGCCGTGAGGCAAACGGGAAAGGTGGGGAGAACATTCCGGGGAGAGATATGAAAGTGGATGTGAAGGTATATAAGACGGGAGATGGGAAGAACTGCATATATGATGATACCTACCGATAGAGACGGGTTAGCAAGTTGGTCGGCTTTTTGGATTTAGCAAGCAAGCATGATTGATTGATCATTGGATCACCACACAGCGAGGGATCATCGAAAAGGGGGTTTGGACGGGACAGGAGGCACTTCTGCTCTTTTTCTGCGTAGCAGTTTGTTTTAGTTTTGGATATCCGGGATGGCGTTGGGAGGGAATTTTGGCTTATAGTATTTTTGTTGGATTCAAAGTACGATACCTTCTTCAAATCTGTTATGATGAATGACATGGACTCATTTCCGATAAAACATAGCGGGCGCTTTCCTGCTTTTTATTTGAAGACATACCCCTCACACTTGTCACATGGTTGATGTCGTGCATGAAGCTTGTTCTTATTCTGGAATGGGGAGGAGGGGTGGTTGGTGGTGATTGATTGGTTTGCTCGCATTTTTTCTCAGAGAGATCTCGGAATATAGCCCGAACAGAACACCACATACCTACTACTATATTCGCAACTTGATCGCAAAAATGTGCTCAAGATCTCAAAGGTATGGGTAGGAAACCTGGACAGGAACAGTCATGATGTGAAGAAGGGGTGCGCGGGTATCTTCGAAAGCCCCCTAAAACGCTTTTCCATCCCATTTCTACGTAGTAAAACATCTAGACAACAGAGATATAACCACCCAAACCATGTACACGAAACGTAACCCAAACCCTCTTTTTTACTCTAAATCAGTACCCAGCTTCTAACAAATCAACAAAAATTACACAAAGCCGAACGCTCAATCACTATCACTATCGCTGCTCTCCGAGCTATCGCTCTCCTCGCTCTTCTCCTCTTCCGACTCAGAAGCCTCCGCCTCCGAGCTCGAAGAAGACGACGAAGACGAAGAGGAACTGCTGGTAGTAGTCGCCGTCTTCGCTCCCGCATCCGCCATCTCCTCATCCGAGTCGGAATCGGAATCACTATCGCTGTCCGAAGAGTCCGAACTCTCGCTATCGCTGATGTCCGTACGCTTGTTACGTAACCTGCGGCGCTTAGCGGGTTGTTGACCTTCTGTTGAGGCCTTCGCGGTCTGTGGTTGAGGGGCAGGGGCGGCGGCGGCGGCGGCGGTGGAGGAAGAAGCGGAGGTAGAGGTGGTGGTAGCGGTGGAAGTGGCATCCTCAGAGTCCGCCAATTCCTCCAGCACCATCTCGGCACGAATCCGCTTGATCAAGCGCTCCTTGATATCCTTATCCACCCCATCCTTGCCCTTCTTCTTCTCTTTCTTCTCCTTCTTGTCGCTGCCGCTGCTAGGCGCTATCCTCAACACGAACTCGACCTCGTCAAAGCTGCGCTTCTTGCTCTCCTTCACCCGCTCTTTCTGATCCTCCATAAACCTCGCAATCGCATCCTCATACTGCTTCTGCTTCTCCTCGTTCTTCTCCTTTGCCTTATCTCCACCCGGGAAGGCACTAGCACCAGCCTCCATATCCTTCTTCTTGATCTCCTGCGCCTGCTCCCGCAGCCGCGTGCGCACGAAACCCTTCAGGTCGCGGATGTATTGGTAAAAAACGGGGACGTCGGCCGAGGGAATCTTGTCGGACTCGAACACGTACTTGATCAGCAGCGTCTGGTGGTTCTTGTTGAACTTCCACTGTTCGCGGGCCGAGTGCCACTGGCGCAGGTAGGCGAGGGAGGGCTCGAGGTTGGTGTCGGACTTGTTCTTGGATTGTTCGGCGGACTTCTTGGAGGCCTGCTTCGCCTTCTTGGCCTTCTTCTTCTCGCGCTTCTTCTCCTTGGCGGCGGCGTCGGTGGTGGAGGTGGTCTTGGTTTCTTGGGAGAAGGAGACGGACTTCCTCTGTGCTGGCGTGGGAGCGGCAGAGTTATCGGAACGGAATCGCTTGTTTTGTGTAGGGTAGGTGTTCTGGTTGTTGAAGGACTGTTGCTGGGATGGCAGTTTCCTCTTGAGTGCGCTGGTCGCGGGAACTGGCTGACGGGTAGCGGATGGTGTGCTTGTTGTCGAGGGGGCGGCCGCAGGACTGTCACCCGCAGATCCCTTGAGCTTGAGACCCAATCGCTTCCAGGCTGGGACGGCGGACATGATGGGCGAGAGGAAGGAGGGGAAAGATTAAGAGAGGAGGGAGAAAGAGGGTATAATATGGAGGATGTATGTCGGATGCGACTGTGACTGTGACTGTGACTATGCTGTATGTGGTGTGCCCTGGCTTGGTCTGGTCTGGTCTGATGTGATGTGGTGTGTCGGATCGGAATCGGTATGCGACAGGAAGAGTCGAGTGACGTGGGCGGCCACTACAGACGGTAGAATTACACGAAGGGACCGGGAGTACTTGGATAAAAAAGACTCAATTGACGATGGTGAGAGTACGGGACAGGTATGCAGCCAAGGCCCAGTTCGTTGGTCGGCTCAAAGGTCCGGTGCTTGATTGCGGTGCGACGGGAATTGGAGATGTTATTGGTGGTGTCGCTGCTTGAAATTCCGAATTGCAATTGTTGAACTGCGACTGCCACTCTCCTCCAAATCGCAAATTTCTGTCCGCTAGAGCTTATCGGCGCCCTACAGCAGGGGTCCCGGTCGTGATAAGAGATGGAAATAAAGTGGGGTTGATCTGGGGAATCTGGACGTCGGACGATGAGAGCTCGGCAGGCAAAAGTGGATTGAAGCTGTCAGTTGGAGTGGGGTCATCTGAAGCTGCGGGAATCGTGTGGGGCTGCCTGTTCCCGTCCTTCTGCTTGCTCTTGGGCTGGCGGGCGATGGGCTGGCCCAGGCGGCTGGCCGTCACCTGGTGTCCTTGGCCTATCAGATCGTCAGCCTTCCTCCAGGCAATCCCGCCGTAACGCGTTCGATGGCGGGCGCTGGAGCAGCAGCTGTCCGCTGGAGTTGCTGGACACGGGCATCGTCACTGCATCCATCCCGCCCGCCGCCTTGACCAACGACGAAGCTCCCTTCTGCCTGCCACCAACTTAACCCATCCATTCTCCAGACGTCAACAAACAAACAACCACGATTGATTTCGAACTGAAGCCGGCGAATTCTCCATTTTGCATCACGACTACACATAGACCGGTCCATTTAATCAAACATTCAAGATGTCGGGTACGTCAAGTCAGCTTGGGTTCAACCAGCAACTGGGCTGCCCGCTCCACCCACTTACTGGAGCTCCCCCAAGCTATCACATGTAGGCACCATGGCTAACATACCACCACCACAACAGGCAGCGCTGGCTACGACAGACATATTACAATCTTCTCCGAGCAGGGAAGATTGTACCAAGTTGGTATGTTTGCATCTTCCCGTCCGACTGGCGTACCACAACCCTCGACCGTCGACCCTCGACCCCTCTGCGACCCGATCCCAGACACCGATACGCGAAGGCGACCGATGATGGCGGACTAGAGGAGGCTCGACATGTGGTGGATAACAGAGATGCTGACGATGGAGGACCACCACAGAATATGCCTTCAAGGCCATCACAGCTGCGAACATCATGTCGCTCGGCATCAGGGGGAAGGACTGCGCCGTAGTTCTGTCTCAGAAGAAGGTTCCCGTACGTTGTCCTGGGTAATAGGAGGCTTCCTTTGGGTCGGTGGATATACTGACGGACATGCGACAACAGGATAAGCTCATCGACCCCTCCTCCGTCTCCCACATCTTCCAGCTCTCGCCCTCGGTTGGCTGCGTTATAACCGGATCCATCGCCGATGCGCGCGCCTTCGCACAACGCGCCCAGGGAGAGGCTGCCGAGTTCCGATACAAGTTTGGCTACGAGATGCCATGCGACGCCTTGGCCAAGCGCATTGCCAACATCAGCCAGGTCTACACTCAGCGCGTAAGCTAGCTCCAGCTCCCCCGCCGCAGTGGACTACTAGGTCTTTAAACAGGAAGAGGATGATACTGACCGGATACTTTTTTCCCCAACTACAGGCTTTCATGCGCCCATACGGCGTCGCCGTCACCCTCATATCGGTCGACTCGGAGTTCGGTTCCCAGCTGTTCAAGTGCGACCCGGCAGGCTACTACACAGGCTACAAGGGCACCGCGGCGGGTCCCAAGCAGCAGGAGGCCCTCAACCACCTGGAGAAGAAGCTCAAGAACAAGGATCACGCGCCCGGTGACTGGAAGGAGGTGGTGGAGTTGGCCATCACCACGCTCAGCACGGTGCTAAGCATGGACTTCAAGAAGACCGAAATCGAGATTGGTATCGTCGGTGGACCCAGGCCGGACGGAAAGGAGGGCACATACCCCGGCTTCAGGACGTTGACTGAGGATGAGATTGACGAGAGGCTACAAGCTATTGCCGAGAAGGACTGAGGGAGGCAGGCAGGCAGGCAGACGGAGACTATTTGGTGGTTGATGCTGTGACGTGGTCTATCTGGAAGATGAATGAGGAAAGGGATGCTACCCTGGAGGCAGCTGGAAATCATCGATAGATGGACTCACGGAGAATCCGAAGAAGATGTGTGTCTAAGAGAGCTGATAGCTGAGAGCTGAAAGCAATGAAATGATAATGGCCCATGAAGATAGTGGTAGAAGAATGGGTGATTGATTGCATAAGCAGAACAGATAATTCGCACCTGAGCACGTCAATATCGAACGATATCATCTTGCCCAGTTGCTAATCACAAGGCTCCGACATACCGGCACTTGGACGTCGTTTGCTTGTTTCTGTATGTGACAAGGAGTATTCTTCATCACAGACTCACAGTATACAGCAGGCTACGGGCTCTATTACAGATCAAAATCCAAAGAGGAAGCCAAGTCGTGATCCAGCCTTGCAGCCGTGCTGGGGACAGAGCTGAAGGCTGAAACGAGCCCGACGCTTTTCAGTCACTTCTAGTCACCGAAAGAGTGTTGGGTACCAAGATGACCAATATGACCAATGTGACTGGAAGAGAAAAAAAAGGCAAAGCGACAAGCGAAGCGAGCGAGGTCAGAAGAAGCAAAGTTCAAAGAAAGGTGTTAGGATAAACCGGTTAACGGGCAACGGTGGGACTAGACCGTACCGGGAGAATGGAGCCGTGTTTGCATTTTTGCATTTGAGACAGTTGGACGTGGGGAAAGGATGTAAAAGGGGATGATGATTTTCGATGTTGAGATGTGGTTAGGGTGGTGATGGTCAGGGTGGTGATGTGTGGTGTTGCAGACGGCGCTAGTGTGGTGGCCTCCCGATATGGTGGTGGTTGGATGTCGGTAGGCTTGGTCGTTGGTTGGTTGGGTTGCAGCCAATGGGGTACGTACCTTTTTTTTGGTGGAGTGTACTGCGATGTACGTAGGGACATGACAGGGGGCATCACATTACCTCCCGGCATGCGGTCCGGACGTGGAGTGTGGACGGACGTCAGGACGTGTAGGTACGTCGCTGGGGTGACGACGTTGAAGAAGCAAGTACCTTGGTAGAGATTTTGAAGGCGAGGAAATTCAACCTCACGATATCAGATCGAAGTGAAGTGGTAAATGAGATGTTCTGGCACCAGTTTGAGGACTTTGGTTATGGATCTCAACCAGAGCTTCGAACAACCTCACCTCTACCAGAAGTAGGTTTGTCTACGTACAGTTCCTTCATCACCGCCGACCTCGAATCTCAACTCTCCACACCATGCGGCTCTTCAAAGGCGGCCGCCTCAACAGGCCCGCTCACCATCTACATACACTACCTAGTCCTTCCGCCCTTCGGGTTCGGCTATAAGGCACGGGGGATGACGGGGGCAAGGCGACCACTCGGCACGGCAATCAACACTACCTAACGAACTAACGATTTCAAGACATTGGCCCTGAAAATCTCAAACTCAACAAATAGGAACAAAAGGAAGGAAGGTAAGTTCGTTCCTCAAGAGATTTGTTGGTGTGTTGGTGTGATGGAGCCTCCCTAGAAGTGGATGAAGTGGACAAATGGAAATCGAAAGAAGGAAGCAACACTGAAGAGGGAAGAGACGTTGAAGCTAGTGATGTAAATCTCAAAGCGGAAAAGGAAAAAAAAGAAAGCGGAATGCGTGGCATCCATTGAAAGTCGCATGCAACCCCCTTTCTTGGCTTATTGGGAGGTATATTCACTAGTCTGGAAAAGAAACTTCTTTGAAGGCTGCCTCTCCCGGGATGGATGGAGCCACGAACACTGTTCCGTGTTTCCCGAGACTGTGGGATCGGTGTTGTGTTGGGTATGGAGAACTACGTACGCAGGTCCCGGACAGAGACTAACTAGTGTTAGCAATGACGGAGGGAAGGGGAGTGGAAGAAGCTAGCAGAGATTCGGACGATTTGTACATGAGGTGGTTGACGAATGGGAATGGGTGTTTCAGGATTTGAGGAGAAGGTCGAGAACGCCATGGACTTTCGAGATTTCCAAAGGGTAGTATCTCATGGAAGACTTGGGAATAAGTTGCTAACGCGGAAGGGGGATGGGGGGAGTGACCGAGCTGGATGGAGATGATGCAGATACTGGAAATGGTAGGAGAAGGGGGCTTGGAGAACATCACAGCTCTGAACTGGAAAGAGAATCATTCCTAACGTGGAAACCGACATGAAGCTGTCCTGGATGTTTCGGGCTTTGCTTTGGAGGTTCTGACTTTCAAGTTGACAAAGTGTGGAAACACCATGAGGTCACTGTCGGAGAGAGGGTCTCGATGCAACCCTACCCTCAAAAGATCTGCCGGAGCCRAGTGGGAGAACAGACTGTCGGTTTCAGGAATGTGCTAAAGAAAGCTCAAACCAGATTCGCTGCCTCAGCTCAGCCCAGGAAAACGTGTTTCTGGGTTAGAGCTGTTAGAGTTGGGGGAGTGTGATTGGTCGTGTTGACACCTGAGGTTGTCCTGAGCCACAGATGATGTTGATTTGATATCGGGCTGCCTCTCTTGTTTTTGCTGTTGCTGCGGACTCGGATACCGCCATACCGTTCGGAGCTTGTGAGAGCAGCCGTGGAGCCACCCACAAAAGCCAAGAGGCGGCTGGAAATCGCCTGTGGCGTCGCTGAAGGGCTCGTCTATCTTTCCTAATCGGGACTTGCTGGGCTGCCAAGACGACCAAGAGGCTGCTAGACACTCCACAATTCGCGACTTTGTCCTTTTTTTTGCTGGTTTTGTGACACCGTCACTTTGCCATGATGAGCACCAAAGAGCCTCCTTTTGGCGGCATCAACACTGGTGCTTTGGCGTCCTCCTGGCTTAGGGGCGCTTACGGGCTGGATATGGCTGGATATGCTGGGTCATGGCTGGAGAGATGACGGGATGACGGAGCACGAGGGCACACAAGGACTGTTTACCGCTCAGAATCCAACGTGATATTGAGGCTTGAACAAGGCTCTGACGACAAACTCGTCCGAGGCTCCGACCCGGGGGGAGGCAGGGTCACCACGCCAACCCCATACCGCTCCAAAGATCTGGCATCGGACCCAAACACGATGAGGCGTCCCACGGTATTCCCACTTCTCCTGCATGCAGCGGCTCCAATTCCCAGGTGGACTAGGATCATGAAATTCGACCCGTACAGTTATCAAAACATGGTCTCCCTAGCCTTACACAAGTCACTCGAGCCCGTCTTCCGAGCCTGTGGAGTAAAAGCCGTTGTGGCCGTCGTGACATGCTCCATACAGTCTCCCACACCCACACTAGACTCTAGTGACTTGTACCTGCGTTGGGATATGGAAAGTCAGGACGCCTCATGGCCTCATCGGATGCCCGATTCGCAACTTGTATGGCCCTCTGCGTGACTCTCCACGATGGAGTTCATGCAGCTTTACAGCTTGGTAGGGGTTCTTTGCTAGTCATGACTCCAACTCCCGCGAGCCATCATACATCGCGAACTTGCATCTATCCCTTCCATTCCCTTCCTTTGGTGGAACAACACATCCCAACCCAAGGGTTTAGGTCGAGCGGCTGATGAACATCCATCTCCATCTCGCAAATGTTAGTGGACGATGCGGCCCGGCGTGAGCCTTGGGCTCGGGGAACACTGGTAGAACCATGAGGTGTTGACCGGGAATATTTCGTGATGGCTTCTTCGTTCGACCGGACATGGAACTACGTACCACTTACACACACACATGCAATCCATGATCGGTTTACCTCCACGGTCCTAGTCAGGGGGAATGCCGTTCAACTCCTCCACCACTCCTCCACATGGCTTCAACGGTTTTGTTTTCTTTTTCATGATRGGATCGATTTTATACAAAAGGTCTCAAACATCGCCTCCCAAGTTGCCATCACGACCCATCATTCAGCAGTATCGAGCCATCTAAACACCACACTTCAGTCTTCAGTTGTCCAGGGGATCACGATCAGGATCTGAACCGACGCCGCCGCCAATCTCTTCCTTCTTCCAGACTTGCCAATTCATCACAGCTCGCATTGACTTGCAGTTGCCTTGGTTTTCTCAGCCATACCAGCCATTCCTTCACCGAGTTCGCTTCATACCTCGACGACACTGTTCTTGTTTCTTCCTTTCTTCCCTTCTCCACCACCAAGAAGTGTCGAGAGCTTTTGCCTCTGAAGGTTTTTCTCGAATTCCCATTACCACCAAGGATCTATCTTCTCGGATACCCATCCCACAACAACCGCAACCATGTCTGACGGACGTAAGTACCTTGTCTATGTCACTTCCACTCCTCCCTCCCCACTCTCACTCACTTGCCGTTCCCCTGCCGGGCCTACCAGAGCCTTGGGATCCATCCACACAGGCATGGCACTGGCATACACACCCCCTTTTGACCTTCCTATAGGGATTTCCCACACCCTTTTCACATCCTCCACTGCCGTTCACATCTTCACATCCGCCCACAACCACTCATACCCTTCCAAGACCCATAGACACACCCATGGTAGAGGTTCAGGTGCGTACTAGGGACGCCACCACCACAAAACTTTACCCAAACAGGAACGTGGACAAAGCTTCACACATATCCAGAACCAAGGAAAAGTGTAGAGTCCCATGTCTTAACAGAATATCCATCATCATAACATCGCAAATAATGTTTCCGAGCCAAGGAGTCACTTCACTCCGTCACTCCATCACTCCTTCCCCCTGACTCGAACATTACCAAGCAAACCAAGCAAGAACCACCCCCCTACCCCCTATCCCTACCTTCGCACCTTCCCCCCACGTCACTCAACACTCAACACTCAACCACCGTCGGTTCAACAATACTAACACACCCCAGTAAACCCCTTCCGCGAAGCCCGCGTAGCCGAACTCCTCTCCGACTTCCGCACCCTGCAATTCTACATCGCTGCCGCGCCCACCTGCCCCGGGAACCCAGACGATTACTACACCGAAGGGTGGGCAGCCCTCCGTCAATGCGCGCTGGACGGGCAACACATTCTCAACTGCGCGGCCGACATAAGCATCCCGTGTGCGTCGGGTCCGGGGCCGGATGAGCAGGCGAAAGCCGAGTTGAAGCAAGTCCTCCTGGATGCGTATGCGCGGAGACATGAGGGGCAGAAGATTTATTTGAGGCAGGCGGCGGCGCAGAGGTGGGTGGGGTGGAGGGAGACGGTTGTGAATGGAGGTGGAGGGGGGGCGGGGATGGAGGGGGTTGATGGGCAGTTGAGGGTTGTGAGTACTTCCTTTTTTTTTCGACTGTGGTGGTGGTGATGGGGACCTGGGCTTGGGGGGGTAAAGGCTGACAGGTGACGAAAAACAGGAACTAGCAAACATCACCGACGAAGCCGTCTACGCCGAACTCCAAGCGAACGACATCAACATGGGCCGCTGGATAGACGAGGACCCGAGCCTCAGGGAGGTCCAGAGGTGGATTCGTTCGAGGAGGCAATGCTAGTCACTCGTGTTTTCCTCTCCTTTCGAACGGGATTCCAGTCTCGACTCCAGTCCACCCGATTCGAATCGAACCGACCCGACGAGCGAATGGAAAGAGAGGAAGAGGACACAATATCGCCGATATGTCCTTTCTCCTCTTCGATCCTTCGAAGACACTCGACTTGGTCAGATGGACGCCGATATAACATACCGCAGCAGTGACAGTCCTGAAAAGGGGTCATCTGTCTGAGGTAGTGGCAGCACCATCACCATCACCACCACCAACACCACCAACACTTTCGCTTCTCTGCTGGTCAAACAGTTTTTCTCTTTCTGTTCTTTTGCATCTTTGCATCACCGTTACACAAAAAGGGGGTTAGAGGGGGTTTTTGTTTCTTTCTCTCTGGTTTCTGGTTTCTGTTTTGGTCTGTTCTCTTCTGTTCTGTTCTTCTTGTTTGGAACTGGCTTTCTGCATGGGCAGCATACGAAGGGGCATAAAAGTGGGTTTTTATCTTTCAGCATTTTGGCTGTTCTTTCTTCTTGTTTTGGTTTCCTTTTTTTTTTGACCTTTTCCTTTCCCTTCTTTTTCTGTTTGTCTTCTTCGAAAACTTGCATGTACATACTTGCTTTCTCCTTTTTCTCGTCATCTGGGCGTCTGGTACGCCTTTGGAGGTCTTTGGAACGCCTGTCAGGGCTTGTGGTGGAAGGATATCTACCTAGGAGTGGGCATGGAAGATAGGAAGAGATCTGATTTACGGGTACTGCCTGGCGCAGGGGACTTATTGGGACTACCTACGTGGGGGAGAGAGAATGAAGTAGTGGCAATGAGACATCTATCCAGTACAAACGTTTCTCTTTCAGACAGCCGTGACATGATTGGAGGCTGACAGGCAGATTCGAGTCGGCGGCCCTCCGAAGAGCTTTAACCCGCAAGGTACTCGCGCGATACCAACTGCCGCGTGTACAAAGTGCCGAATACGAAAGTTAAGCAATTGCCAAGCAGAGTAGGCTTTGACATCCAGATCTTGGAGAGGCTGGGAGCATGCAACTAATAGGTGACATGTGAATATGTTTATGGCGCGAGAATGGAGGCCAGAAGATCGTAACAGGTGCATTCTTGCCGACATGTCCTTGAACTTGGCTGTGCCGATCTATCATGTCTTTAGCCACCCCTATCGCAATGTAACCACGGAAGAGGAGAATTCGAAGACTCGAAGAGAAGTAGAGCTACAGAGCTTCAAAATTGATCTCACGTTATCAACCGTACTTCTAGCTGTGCAGAACATATCCAAAAACTAGACATCCAACCCGAACACCATCGCTCAAACATTCTTGCTCTGAACACAAAGCGCAATACCGCCCAAACACAAGAACATTCCCAGCATGGTATCTATTCGTCTCCGGTTAGCAAAACCCCTTCCCTTTCCCTTCGACAACGCAGACAGAGAGGGTACTCACCACGACTAATAACCTTCCCCTCAACCCACCACTCCCCAATAACCGTGAACAGAAAAGCAGTAGTATTTACGATTGGGACCGTCAAACTCAACTCTGTTTTTTCACCCCATCTTGTCAGCATATTCCCCCATAATCCTCCATTGCCTCCCCCATTCCTTTCATCAACCGGGTAGAGAGAGAGGGTACATACCAGAACCACCAACCAACAAAAAGAACCACAAACTCCCACTCAAATTGATCCCCAAAGGCAACGCATACCTCCAATTCTTCACCAGGTCCGTCACCGCGAACCAGACGCCCAGCGCCTTCCTTTTCACGACGCTTCTTTGCACTGACTCTCGCTCGAGAAGCGGGTGAGGAGGAGGGTTGTGCGCCTTGGCGGCCCGCCGAAGGAAGGGCGTCGTGAAGCCCCAGGCGAGACCGACGAGGAGGAAGGAGAGGATGTAGTTTAGGAGGGGGGGTTTGCCGGTGCTGGGGGAGGGGATGCCTGGGGGGGGGAGGGGGGTGGACGTGGGGGCTAGTGTGGTAGAAGACATTTTTGCGGAGTGGATGACGGTACCGGTGTGCTGGGATGCCGGGCGTTAGAAAAAGAATGGTGTGCTGGGATATGGGAATGAAGTGATTCGCAAGTATTGCCCGTCGTGGTCCTGGAGTGTGGGTTCCTGCGGCTCTGCTCTCTTGATGGGGATGGATCAGATGGATCACGAGGTGCTAAATCCAAATTTGTCCGAGTTGAGCAGGGGAGGGAGTTCGAAATGGGAAAACCAAGCCGTCAGGGTACCGCCGGGCGGTTGTAGTGAAAAGTGGGTTTCCTGCTGCCAACGGCGAGACAGCAAGAGGTCGGTACCGGCCGCGAAGTCAGGGGAGTTTGACAGAAGGGTTTGGTCCTGGTTCTGGGGTCCTCAAGCTCGCACAGTGTCTGTCTTTTCAGAAGTATCTGCCCAGAAATATCTTTTCTGCTATCCGGACCGGTCTAGACGTGTGCCCAAAAATCGAACGAGGTCAGATTCTGCTTCTGAGAAGCAACCGCACCACTAGACAAGGAGAATCCAGACCTCTTGCTTGGAAAAAAAAAAAAAAACTCAACCAAGGGAGGCGTCAGTATCACAAATTTCCTGAGCCAAAAGAACGTGATTTTTGTATCGACGGCTTCACCGACGGACCCCGACCGAGTGCGGAGATGCTAGGCAATGAAGGATACTGTAGTTGAAAATTGCCAGTGATTGCCGGTGTGAGCGGATCCGTGGTATGGAGCTATGTATAAACCAGAAAGGATGAGCGACGTTGGTCAATTGTCAAGGTGGTACGAGATGTACATACAAGTAAGGTAAACAAACCCCTGATACTAGTCGTGCAGGCGGCTGACGATTGAGGCTGAGGCTGTGATGGAGATCTGGGAAATCTGGAGGACGGGATAGGATGGAGATGGCACAGCCCTGCCCGGTTTTTCGTATATGTAGTTCAGGTCCAACGTTGAATGTCGTTGATCGGGATGAGTGGTGACGAAACGCCACGGTGTGCCGTGGACATGCGGCTGGTGGGTACAGTGAGGTTACAGTGGGCTTCGGACAGTGTGAGTGGACTTGGAAGTGTGGCTGAGGACCATGTTGCTGGGAGCCTTTTTTGGACAAGGTGAGCAAGGTGAACAGGCCGAGGTGAACAGCGACACCGACCACGCCTTGCATGCCCTTGCACACGCACGGGCCATATAACGTTAACCCCTGAGCCTTCACGACGACATCTCTTACTCTGTCTCCTACACAGACACTCTCTCGTCACGCTTGGTATAGTTGGCCCCCTCTCCTACAAGAAAATGCTGTACATTTATTCGAGGTATCTTCGAGGTTCTGTTCGTTTCGGACTTTGGAAGTGCGTGGTGATTGAAGGATTTTGGCCTTTGCAGGAGGAAGAAGGCTTGGCACATATCGTAAAAGCGGCGCGCATGTGGTTGTAGAGGAACCGAAGGAACCATCCGTTGGAGTTTATCACCGGAGACGCTCGAAGAGGTGTGCCTGAATGTGAAGAGTCTGGTGATCATTTTGGTAAACATGTTCATCACGGGTTTTCCGGGTTGGAAGACGCGATCTAGGGCGTGATGGGGCACTTGAAATGGGGGTTCGGAACTTGAAGTGAGAAGATGTGAGCTTGATCGTAGTGAAACTTCTTCAATGGCGGCTTAGTTGTAGAATGAACGATGGCGTGCCCGGCCAGCTTTAACTGCTACAAGGGAACCTGGGTGTTGTGCTCTTTCCACACGTAACGATTCGGTTTCCAAGTCGTTGTTTTCCCAGGTATTGTTCGTCAACAGCCTGGAAGATTTCCAGGCGGACATTTGATCATTTCCAAAACTCCGAGTCTGGAGTTGCTGAAAAGACACTTTCAACAACGCCAATGAACAGTTTGGATCAAAAAGTCGTCGTCAGTGCATTCATGTCGGTCCCGAGCCATTCTGCGATAAATATACCGGAGGAAAGCTGCGCGGGCAAGAAGTAGCATAAGGTGAGGAAAGCAAAAGATGCCTGCTGCAGCGCCTTGCGTCAACCACATATCGTGAGCCTCAAATCGCCACATGAATTTGACTCACTGCTGCAGGTGAGCACAGTCCAACTTCCACTATTTAAAAGGACGTCTCGTCGCTCCTTCAGTTCTCTTTCTCTTTCTTTCTGTTTTCCCCAACTTCGCAGTTGCTTCATTTTGACATAGACTGCTCACTTCTCACACACACTTTCGAAACAATGGCTCCAACAAAACCGACTGGCAAGCGCAGGTACGTTCCTCATGTCTTTGACATGGGGCCCCTTCTTGCCGCTTTGAAAACAATTGACGCACATCAGGGCGAGGGCCAGGTGAAGCCAGTAGCTCCCCATGGGAAGACTCTGCGAGCGCATACTCCATCTCGAACCTCTGTTTCTCCTCCGAAAGGAATGCTGCCAAAAGCGAGGGGCGGGAAGGAGCGGGGGCGCCCAGAGCCTTTCGGGCTACCTTGTTCGCCTGGCCCTCAATCTGTGACCCCTCAACTTGAATTGTTTTTGAAGCGGCAAAAAGGAGGCTCCTGGCAGAAGACGGGGGGAAAGTACAAGGTCGCGAAGAAGTCGGAGGGGAGGAAGAGGAGGGAAAGGGAGAGGAGGCAGCGGAGGAAGGCGGAGAAGGCTGCAAAGTCTGCTTCGGCCTGATCACGCTGACAAAAAAATAATAGGAGACAAAAAGGGTTGAAGAATCAATACCTTTTTTCTGCTTTTTTTTTGGCCGCTGGCTTTTTTTTCGCTCTTTTTTCATCGCAATCTTCTGGCTATGGGCTGGGGATGCGAGGAAGAAAGCTGAGCTTTGCTCTTGTCTCTTGGTCAGTTTCCGACAACAATGACCCGAAGATGCTTGATGTCAGTGTTCCGTCGGTGAATAACAAGACCCAGTTGAAGAGCAACTCGGTTCGCGCGCTGGGCGATGGTTGCTGTGGGTTGAAGGGGGACATGAGTCTAGTTGGGCGGAAGCATCGCGAACGACATCAGTGCGAAACATCACCGCAACGAAACATCACCGCAACGAGACATGGCCGCAAACTGATGGCAACGAACGTATCGTCTTGTTTGACTTGGACATCTTTGATACATCGCCGCTCCGAGGAAGGGTGAACCGTCATCCAGCACCTCGGGCATCCTGCCAAGCATCCTGACGTCGTCCCATCCACAACGCCGTGATCAGGACCAAAAAAAAAAAAAATGTTGGTACAATCCTGGAGACGTATCTAGCCGGGCTATCATTTTTTTTTTTTTTTTGGCAGCTACAGGGAATTTTTTCCTTCTCGTCTTGTTCCCTGTCTTCATTATGGTCGTCACCTCCCGTGGCCAGTCCGTGGGCTCGCATATCCAAAAGCCGCTGGCCGCCGTCGCAGGTCCGCCTGTATTCTCCACTCACCGGACGGCTTCCCACGGAAGTCGTCGTCTCCCGAGACTCTACTGGGGTTCCGTCCCCGGGATTCCAGGACGGGCTGCCCGAATCTTAACGAAACTTGCCCGAGGCTGTAAGCGGATTACCGTATTTATGTTTTACAGCGGCTATAGCGGGAATTGTTAGTGGTATCTTGGAAGTCAAAGAGAGTTGTTAGTGCCGGTGCTTTTCCGATTGGTTTTGATCGTATTCTCTGGCCAATAGCCGCTCCGAGATGGCTGTGAGCGGGGCCACTGCATTAACAATTCTTGGACTTAGACTAACACACGAACCTTCTTTCCGTTTTGGACAAAACATGAAGCTGTCAACCATGGACACTCGCAAAGTTCGCCGCTTCGTCGCCGTCCAACTCTCGCGAGATTCTGGCGGATGATGGCGATTTGATATCCCGCGACTTACTTGACTTCCTCTTGCTGTTTATACACATTCTTTCTCAGAAAAGTAGATCACAATCCGGCGCATCGAGCATGTCGACGTCGTTAGCCAACACCGAGTTACGCGCAGCTTTCTTCGAATTCGGTTTTTCTTTCTTTTCTTTTCTTTTCTTTCTTTTTCCCCCTTTAGTTCTATGTTCCCCGCTGTCAGCCATAGTGGCAAAAGGAGAGTCCGCGACTACAAGCCGATTCGCCTCCGTGGAACGCCAACATATCATCTACCTACCTGAATGTTAGCACGAAGTCTCGATATCATCTCCACTCGACCACGKCCAAACCCTCAAGCTCCGAACAGTCCTTTTCCTCATCGTCTATACCCTAGAAGCTTCGGTCTCCTCGTTACCCCTAGACACACCGAGCCTCGACGACAGTCTACAACAGAAGTTCGATCTACCTCGAGCCCTCCCGTCCACACGCCAGTACAAGCCGTTGGAGGACTTCCGTACCAATAACCGTGGTATCCCCTGCAAGACGTGTTTCCCATATAACGAGAATGCGAGGAACGGCCGTACTGTGCAGCGACGGAAGACGCGAACCGAACGTCACCTGTTGGGAGACGAAGCTGCCACCGCCGATGTTTCGTCGTGCCTCAACGATGGCTGCCGCCCCCTAGTTATAGGCGCGTCTCGTTTTGGCTGATTCCTCTGGACCAGTTCGGAAGATTGCGTAACGCCTTCTTCTTCCTCGGGGCCCCCCTCATCTTTGGCTGGGCCATGCTATGGACTACATGCCCGGAGGCATCAGAACGAAAGCGAAGATACCGACAATGAGGGAGATCAGGGCTTCGATCAGGAACAACCACTGCCAGCCACTGCATCCTCTGATTCCACGCATCTGCAAGATACCAGCGGCCATCAGGGACCCAACGATGTTGACGGTCGACAGAGCAGTCCAGAAGAAAGTTGGCATCAACGAGTATCTCTTGGGAGCTGGGCTCAACCCTCAGGAGTATGAGTATAACCTCGAAGTTCCCCGGAACGGAAATGCGCCTGCTCCTGCCAACATATCCATTGACAACGACCCTTTTGTTCTGTCTCCTCCTGCCAACAATTCACCGCCCTTGATTTACGTTGGTAGCGGGACCCACAGGAATCAAGGTGTACATCAGAGATTCCAAGATTACGATCAAGACGAAATGTTCTCGAAGTTAACGACAATTGCGCATCAACATGGCTACAGAATTTTACACAAGAAAGTCCTAGTGTCAACACCGTTACCCACAAGAAAATATTGGTAAAAACACCATGTCCATTCCCAAGTCATCTCCTCACCCCAGCTCGCGCTCTCTTTCATATCCTCGAGGCGGCTATATCATACAGCCTGTATGCCTACAAAAACAAAGGAATGGTCGACCCTACGCTTACACCTACACAATGGGCTTCGTTAGTCCAATACGGAGGATTATGTTCACATCCGGCTTGGAACGAAGGTTTAAAATTAACCTCAGTATATTGGTCTAGCCTCGTAGGAGACGAACTCGAAGCCGCTCTACGTCTCACAGGAACGTGCTAGGGAAGCCACAGACCATGTCCCACAGACGCTTCCTTGATTCTACCAACTCGGGCTTTGTTCTTAATTCTAAAGACAGCCCTAACCCTTCTCCCACCGCGACGCTCATGTTTTCAGTGCACTACCGTCCTTTTCTCACCACACTCAAACAAGATTCAAGTCCTGCCGCCCCTTCCATCACCCACACCCTCTCAAACCTCGCTATCTCAGCTACCAAGTAAGTACCTACGTACACGTAAACTTCCATCCTGATCGCAAACTGACACGCAAACATTAGACAAGAAAAAATGTACATTTGGTGCATTTTTTTTGCTTGGTTATCTTGTTCATTATTGTCTGGCCGATATTTAAAGGGCATCAATTCTACAGATACATGAAGGGCCACATTCTGACGCAAGCCCCTCGAGCAAAGCTTTATACCCTGCTGGGTCGAATTCCTTGAGGTTTTGGCGACGTTCTCTTCGTTTGGCGTATACTTCCGCCCTCTGTTCATCGGTCATTTCTGCCCACCTCTCTTTCTTGTATTGGGCTGTGGCTTCCCTAGCACGTTCCTCTGCTCCGGCCCCCAACGCTACAGATGGACGACCCTCTCACGCGGATCCGGCTCCAAAAGTTACGACCGGACCGCCGCCGTCCTACGCGGACGCGACGGCACCAGGACCAAGGGAAACGGAAAATGAATTTGCATGATTTGATCAACTGACCGGGAAGAGCGTTGGTTTTTTTGCTTTTTCTTTCGTTTCTTTTGTTTTTCCGGTCTCCGAACGCTAATTCCTCTAGAGTGCGGTTGTGCGTTTCCGGAATCAGGAAGTAGACGGCGAGTGTCTCAACCGTTATCCAGACGCGGTACACGAGATAGAACTTCCACTTGATCTTTGTCCAGAGGAATCGGGTTGACGTAGGGAATAGAGGCGCCTACCTCAAGGAGCACGACCCGGCCAAGTACGAGGAGTGGAAGGCGAAGAAGGCCAAACGAATGAGAGAACGTCGAGCCGACCTTAAGAAGAACGACCCTGCCAAGTATAAGGAGTTGAGGGCGAAGGCTGGTCAGTTGCTCTACTGCGATGCCTCCGTGGTGGGAGGCATGACGGGGCCATGATATTCCTGGTGAACATCGTTCTCATTGAGGCCACCGCAGCCGGTGTCGGTAATGGGAGGAGAGTCCTAGACGTTTTGCAACGGGCACATTTGTCAACGAACGTTGGGATGGAAGATTTGGAGAGATAATATCCCGTCTTCTCGAAATGGAGTTAAGTCCGAAGTATTTTAACTGGTGTCTATAAGATACTGTTGGATGTCCGTGTCAGTCCATTTACCGAGCTTATTTACCTTGTTGTTCTGCGGCCATTGCTGCCTTTCTCTCTGTGGCTTCCTCCCCATCAATAGCATGAAGTTTCCGTTTGAGTCCTGGAATATTCCACTGCAGAGGGTTCGTACAATTGATACCAACATATTGGTATTTGGCTTTAGGCCAAGGGCAGAGGTCCCGGTAATTGGCGTTATGGAAACCCCAAATCGTATTGGACTTCATTGACCACAAGATGCAGTGCATATATACTAGCCTCGATGGCTCCGAGTATAGCGCGGATTTCGGCGGTTTGTTGGGTTGGCATTGGGAGTTTCGCTATTTGTCACTGGGAAATCGTTGTCCGAAGGCAAGCAGAAACCGGTATTTGTTTTAGAAAAGTGCGTTGTGAGAATGCCATCCGCGCTTGGAGACATTGATGACCCTAAGAAGCTCATGCTCCCCTTGGCTATAGTCGTTGAACCGGTCGTGTACGCCTATTGCCCTGTGTGTACCCGAACCAACATAAACTAAAGGCAATTATCCGTCGCATTAGAGGATCAAAAGGTAAACTACACAAGCATAGTTGTCATGGGGTGAGAACTCAGGTAAGGATGCAAGGGCATTGGCGACAGAGACAACATCGGAGGGGCCAGGGCCGGCAGCTGGAGGGACAGAGCCAGCGGCAGAAGTAGGGGCGGCGTGGGAGTCAGGCGTACCATGATGACTGTGCTCATCTCCAAGCCGTCTTTTTGGCACGCAATTGCTCGAGAAACCTGAGCAACATCCCCAGCATCGACGTGGAGCTGGAACATTTGGTTATGCCAGCCCGGGCCCTTTTTCTCATCTTTGAAACCGCCTTGTCATGCGCACTTCGAGCTTATAGCTATAATGCTATAAACGCCACCCTCACAAATACCTTGTTCCTTTCTTCGCTCTCCAGTCACTATCGCGACTGCGACGAAGGAAGACGACGAACGACAGCATCATGACCGACACGGCGGATAGCACGATGGCCAGAACCACCAATGCACTTGTCGACGAGCTGAGCACCCAGCTCTGGGCACTTGTTAATGTCGCTGCTACTGGAAAATGGTAAGCAATGGACCACACCGTCACAATGGAAAGGGGTTATGCACCCATGATGCTCGGATAGAAAGTATCCGACGACCCGACTGGTTTCAAGCAGGTCTATCACACGCCCAACTACAGGCCGCTAAAACCGAAGCACAGCAGAGGGAAAAGTACGTTTCGAGTTTCGTGATGCGTCTGGAATGCTCTTCCAACATGCGTGTCTTAGAAGCGACATCGAATGATGCTTATCGAATCCGGTGATTGAGGTCGTAAATAGCCCTGTCCTTGAGAATGCATTTATCCTCCCATGTGGCCAATTTCCCCTCCAGTTCCGCAATTTGTCTTGCTAATTCTGTCGTTCGAGTTTGCAGCTCTTTGGCCACTTGTTTCTCTTTTTCCTATTGCTGCGCCCATACGCGCTCCTCGAATCTCCGTCTAGCCGCCTCTGCCTCTTCGTCCTCGTGTCGGTAGTCGGCTAATTTAGCTTCGACTTGGTGAAGCTTATTATTGGCTTCGGCAAGGCTAGTTTGGCAACGTTTTAGTTGCCTTTGGAGGTTTTCGTTCTCTTGCTCGGTAGCAAGAGCCCGGTCGGTCATCTTGGCCGACTCGCGTTCGGAATGCGTTAGTTGTTTCTTTGCTTCGATTAACCGATTCTTCAGGTAGTTGCTGTGGTTATTGTACTCCGGTTCCCGTTCAACTCGCTTGTCGACTCGACCGCGAGGTCCTGGAGGGCGCTTCCAAATCTACCCCTGGTGGTGTACGTGTTGCGAAGGATCGATGACCACCTTTCGGCCGCTTCGCAGTCCTTTGCGGACTCAGAGGCTGGGGCTTGTTCTGCTTTGCCGACAACCAGTAATTGCATGTCTTATTGGGTCCGCCTTTATTTTGGCGTACTGTTTCTTGTGCGATTCCCTTCCACGTGCAAGATATTCTGCATAGTATCTTTCTGGGTCCGCTCTTATTTCGGCGCGTGATTTCCTTCTCAACTCCCTTCTACGTGCAAGATATTCTCTATATCTTTCTGGGCCGCGTGGGCTAATTATTTCGCTGCGGCACTCGAGAAAGTTTTAAGGGAGCTACCACCGATTCATAGTAGCGCCTCTGCACATCATGCAGAAGAAAAAGGAATGGGCGTTACGTTTGCCAATGGAAGGATGGATTGAAGTCCATTCAAGTTGAGGCATGCAAAAGCATTCGGGAAGAGCGTCTGGAGACTCTGTAAGGTCGCGGTCAAGGAGGGCGGGAAGAAAGAGGATAAGTAGTGAGCGGAATTAAGATCTGTCACATGCGCCGTCGGACGAGAACATCACCACCATCACCATGTAAAATAGATAGCAACGAAGACGTCGACTTATTTTCCTTGGAAGGGTGGCATTGCTACGACAATCCATGCCTGCCTACCATGGGTGAAAGACAGACTAGCTAGACAGGCACCACCAAGTCAGTTAGACTGGTACGCGCTCTATGTAGAAGACTCGTCAGACTTGGAGTTGGGCTTTGTCCAATCCTCTTAGCTACCGAATCATCAGACTACATCATCATCATCATCATCAGCAGAAGTGACGCCCATGAGTGTTCGCGCTTCACAAGCAAGATAAATTGGCTGGCAAAGACTTCCAACAGTCTTTCATGGACACCAGGTGGAAGACTTCGGTCTTATCTCCATGTCGAATGGACGGAAGGCATCATTATCTATTGATGCCCCTATATAGGCCGTACCGGTGGCTCTTTTCAACGCCTGCCTGGCTCTTCCAGGCCCACCTGTTACAAGTTTAGTATCTACCATCTGCCACTCTTCCTTTCGGCTTCCCTCCACTGGCACTCCTTTCCAGTAATTTAGGCCTGCCCCCCCTACCTGCTTCTCATCCACATATAAAAGGAAGGCAGCAGTCCTTACAACCAGAAGGAAGCCGTCACAACATTGGCTGGCACAGAAGGAGCACAAGTCTGTCAGGGAAGGAAGCCATTCACAGAGATGACCCAGACGGCTGATTGGAAGTCTTGTGGGCTCCCACGATTCATGTATATAAACGCGTCTCCCCCAGGCCTTTGGCTCGGTTCTTTCGCTCATCAGAATCAAGCACCCCTCAACCATCTTCCGTTTTCCCCTTCATTCATCAGACAAGCACTTGACCAGTCCATCTTCTGTCCTCGCCTTTCTACCTCCGTCACATCATACGCCCAATGCTGTTTCATTTCGCCAAGGGCTCTTGATCTTCCACAACCTGCTACAAGAGATTCACCACATTCTTCGCCTCCAGCACCTCTATCGAATAAAAGCTTCCACATCCTCGACATCCCGCAACATAGTCCTCCTTCTTCTCTTTTTCTCTTCAGTTCCATCAACTCTGAGCTACCGACTACCGCACTTCGAATTCGGACGATTTTCGCTATTCTCAAGATCTTTGAACTCTCAAGATTCAAGCCTTCGACAAGACGACTTCTTTCACAATACCTTCTTTTACGATGCCTGTGTGGGTCACGATGCCCTCGATCAAGTTGCCCATCATCAAGGTGCCCTTCATCAACAAGCCGAACTCGCACCACAAGCCCTCTCTCGACCAAAGACCCGCGCCTCCACTTAAGGTACGTTCTCCTAATCAACCACCGCCTTTCCCATCAAAATAACCCTCCTGGGCAGCCGTCTTACTTCGTGTTTGGCTTGGCTAACTTCTTTTGCGGTCATCTCAGGTCTCCATCATCAGTCATGGGTCTTCAGCATCTTTTAGCTTCTTCTTTCTTCATCAGGTAGGTGCAAATCCTACTTCGTCAGGCCTGACACTGAGAGACTCTTTGTTTTCGGACTTAGACGGTGCTCGGTGCGCCTACTTAGCCAGACCTGGAGACTCTTTGTATTTTTACGGTTACATTATTGTCGCGCTCGGTCTGGCTAACCCGCTTTGCGGTGATCTCAGGTCTTCATCAACGGTCTTCGGTTTCAGGTGCACAGGTTACGATCTTCCCTCTTACATCGAACTTGTGTCTTCGGACAACCACACAACAAGCTCTAGCAATCTCGACAACACAAAACCAGCTAAGTCTTCGCATCAAATCGATCACAATGCCGAAATTGCGCGAGGAAGGTTACGATCTTCCCTCTTACATCAAACTTGTGCTTTTCGGACAACCACACAACAAGCTCTTGCAATCGCGCGCGACACAAAACCAGCTAAGTTTACGATCCTCAAATCAATCATCATGTCTTCTGTGAACAGAAATGCCACCAACTCTGAGCCTTTGGCTGCAGTGCGAGTTCCTGCTGCTGCTGCCCCGCCGACCGAAAATATGTATCTAGACAGCTTTCTTAGACTCTATCCTAGCGAAACGAACAGCGAAACGAACAGCGATGTACATAGCAGGGGGGTGAAGAGGAAGAGGGAGGAGGAGAGTCTGGAGTAGCTGGTGAACAGATTGCGCGATGAGGTGTGGCTTCGAGCTGAGTTGGCAACCAGATTGCAGGTCCTGATACTTCGCACATTAGTGATAAAAATGGTAAACTGGGCACATGGTGAGGAGGGCCTTCTGGACTTGGACTGTTGGAGTGTCCCATGGCCTACTTAGATAGCTTTCTTGTAGAGGTAATCAACTACCACCATCAAACCAACCATCTCTACCCGTACAGGCCCCCGGACTTCCATCCTCTGATACCGTCCCGCATTCTAGACGTCCTCTGCTTGCTGATTTCTCGCCGAATCAATTCAAGCCTGGCTTGCCGCTATGGCGAGCGCCC
This sequence comes from Neurospora terricola FGSC 1889, assembly GCA_009805285.1. Lineage (NCBI taxonomy): Eukaryota > Fungi > Ascomycota > Sordariomycetes > Sordariales > Sordariaceae > Neurospora > Neurospora terricola. The sequence continues at coordinate 3,091 of RANZ01000478.1, read as the reverse complement.
GTCCGGATCGTGAGAACCCTGACAAGTTATTCAAGAAATGGGGCCGGGTTTTGACGCGATGAATAAGTGTAAATACTGCAAACATCCAAGTATCCGTCCTCATCCCGACAAAACATTTCATCCCGGAGGACTAAACTCATAGATATACTTCCAGTTAATCGTATATATGGGACGTAGTACCGTTGATAACGTACAAGATGCGTTCTTGGATGAATAAAGAGAAAGCAATACGTGCGTTCCAAATACCAGATACTGAGAGCTATTAGAACCCGTCCCCATTCTCGGAACGACGTGCCTGCCTGAGAACCTCCCGGACCGCTTCAAAGCAATGCCAATGGCAGCCATCATGCAGTCGCATGCAACGACATGCATTGCAGCTTGAGTCCATTGGGGTCTACGCCTTTCGAGACTAGGAAACCTAAACACCGAGGTCCTCGGCCAGGCTGCTGGTAGAACTGCATACAAACCCCCTCCCGCATCACCTACGAACCCCCTCACAGCATACAAACCCCCTCAGATGCAAGAAATCTGCAAGTTGCCACGACTGCCACAGCCTCCCCAAGCCACACTCCCCGCGCGACCATAAGGAACTTCGACCCTGCCCCTCTTCCAAATTCCGTTTCTTCCCTCTTTCATCAAACTTGTGCTCTTGTCCGAACAACCATACCACAAGCTTTTGCGATCACAACGTCGAAAAAACCAGCTAAGTTCACTTCTCACATCAAATCGATCACAATGTCTGCTCAGAACAGAAGCTCGACTAACTTTCTGGCGACAGTTCGGGTTCCGACTGCTGCTGCTCCTCCGCCGGGGGGATATCTAGCTAGTTTCCATAGAATGTATCCGATCAGCGAAAACAGCGAAAACAACAGCGACGTACATAGCAGGGGGGTGAAGAGGAAGAGGGAGGAGGAGGAGGAGGAGAAGGAGGAGGAGAGTCTGGAGGAGTTTCTGAACAAGGTGTGTGATGAGGTGTGGCAGGAGCAGCAGCAGCAGGAGGAGCTGGAGAAGGAGATTGAAGAGCAGGAGAAGTATGTGGAGCAGCTGGAGAGGGAATATGAGGAGAAGTATGGGGGTGAGGATAAGTATGCGAAGTGGCAGCAGTGGCGAGAGGAGGTGAGGCAGGCAGCGGAGGACAAGAAGGCTGGGAAGGGGAGGGTGAAGGCGGAGAAGAGGCATAGGGCTTGTTGGGAATGAGGTTTGGTTTTGTTCAGCGGATTTGGTTTTGGTTTGGTTTTGGTTTGGTTTTGGTTTGGTTTTGGTTTGGTTGGTTCTTCGGGCCTGTAAAGTAGACCGGGTACCTTTTCCCCACTGGGGTTTTTAACGGCCCGTTGAATCCGCCAAATACAAGCGTTTTTAGAAAGTTGGTTTGCTTTGCGAACTTTGTGCAGTTTGACTGGTTGTGGTTGTCGAGAGAGGTATCCGGAGGCGGCTCGCTCGGTCGGTCGGGGGCTCGGCGCCTCGAGATCTTGAGTGGGAGTTGCCGAAGTCAACACGATGCTGTCCTGGCTATGACTGAGCATTCCGCGACAATGTCCAGCAGGAGGAGCGGCCGGAGAAAGGACGGGGCCGGGCCACCGGGGGACCGGGGCGACCGCCGGAGAATCAAGTTTCGTGCCTCGGAATGACGGCAAGGTCAACCGAGAGGAAGCCAAACAAAGGCGAGCATGCGGAGGCACTCTGGCTCCGGTGCGACGACGTAGCGGAGGGTTGCTGAATGGGAGCTTCCGAGGCTGCCAGAATTCCAGTCCCGTCTCCGGTCATGTCTCAGCATCGGAGCACTTCCGTTGCTGAGTACACGTACGCGGCGACCGCGGGCGGAACATTCCCACAAGGAAGCTCAACGACGACACGTACTGGCCTTCTGCTAGCAAACTCTGTCTCTGGTGGAACGGGCTTGATGAAGGAAGGTGTGTAACGGGTGTTCTTCTTGTTCTTCGCCTCGTCACTGAACCGGGCGGCCTCGGTAGCAGTTGGTCGAAGCCGGAGACAAGAAGGCCGCTCTCGGTGCGGAGGAGGGCAGACGGGGGTAGCACTGCTTCCAGCAAAAACTGGCAACGCGGGCAACGTGGGCAACGCAGGAGTCCTATGCGGCGAGGTTGGCCAACTGCTCGGTCTTGACCAACACCTTGCGGGCCCTTCAAAGGCAGCGCAGTATTGAACAGCTCAGATTCTGTATCCGTGTCCGTTTGCCGATGGCGAGGACCTAGGGAAGGGGCCCAGTGGCTTGGGCGTTGTCTGTCGGAGCCCGGGCGAAGGTCGGACTCGAAATGGTGGCGCCGCCGGGACCGTCAGTCCAGGAAGAGTGCGGAGGGTGTGGCTGCATTTGACTGGTCGGGTTGCTGTTAGCGGGATCGACGCGCGGGTGTTTGTAGTGTTTCTTCTGGCGACGGATGCAGAAGAAGCAGAGATGATAGGGTCTCGATGCCGGCGATGGTACGGGTGCTGAGACCCTTCTTAGGTTTTGGGTTTGGGTCGGGGGGTGCGGCAGTGAACGCCGAGCTTCTTGATGGCGTTCAGGTACAGCTCGTCTTCTTGGTCGCCATCGAAGGAGAGGAAGACGTGGATGCACGAGGGCGGGTAGGCGCAGTCGACGACCGAGTCGATGGCCGTCACGAGCACTTCGGGGTCTTCTTTGTAGCAGGGCATGACGATGACGACTTTGGGCGCGGACACTTCGTGGAGGGCCGTCGGGTACAGAATATGGAGGTGAAAGCATGGAACAGAAGGTCAAGAACGGCGACGCATTCGAGTGGTGAGTGTCGTGCTTTCTGAGATATGAGACGAAGGGGAGCAATGATTGGGAAAATGCTTGATTGGTGGCTTGGAGAAGAGAAGAGGATGAGTTGGCCAACCCAGGTCAAAATACTACAGCAATGGGAGATCAGGGTTGGTTGGGTGCTCTTTCCTCACGTTACAGATACCTCTACGTCGTGGTCTATGCTTTTCTTTTTTTTTTTTTTTTTTTTTTTTTTTTTTTTTTTTTTTTTTTTTTTTTTTTTTTTTTTTTTTTTTTTTTTTCTTTTTTTTTTTTTTTTTTTTTTTTTTTTTTTTTTTTTTTTTTTTTTTTTTTTTTTTTTTTTTTTTTTTT
>RANZ01000477.1:0-60185 GCA_009805285.1 Neurospora terricola FGSC 1889 | reverse complement strand
CCTTTCCTGGTCTAACCCCATTATTTCGTCAAGACCGTCCACCACAATGTAAATAAGACTCGCAGCCTTGAGAAGCTCATGGACGACATCCATGAGTGGTCTTTCGTGGTTGATAAAATTATTGGAGTTGGCTTGGTCCTCGCGGAACATGTCAACGACTTTGTCCGGTATCCTCTTGGACATGTACCTGCAGAGTAGCATGTATGGCAATGGAACGAAGTGCGTTTCGAGGGTCTCTGCGGGTGGGGTCATCGAAGGAGCAGAAATACCAGACCACCTTGTGGTTCTCCTGCTTTAAGCGGCTAACAATCTGGGAGGCCAAGGTTGTCTTTCCGCAGCCAGGAGGTGCATTGTACCACAGGACAGGATCTGACTTTTTCCCAGTCCAGACATCAGGACCGTCCCATTCCTTGTATACAGGATCGTCGAAGATCCATGAACAGGTTCCGTGGTGGTGAAGTTCCAGCATATCATACAGACTGTGGCGAGGGTCGAGCTTGGAAGGGCCTTCGGGGCCGGCAACCCATGGGATGATCTGGTCTCGCAGCATGTCTGTCCGGTGCCTGCATTAGCGTATGTAACGAATACCAAGAAGTTCGGATGAATGCGTACCTGGACGCCATTGACGGTTCAGTCTGGCCTCGATGGACTGAGCGAGACACTGGACGCTTGTACGGTCCTCCTTAATGGTGCGTAGACAATCCTTGATGTCCTTGTCGAGTGGACTGATAAGTCCCTTGGCTACCTTATGCTCTTGAGAAGGGAATTGGAGAGGATCTTGATGGATTCCCACCAGAACTGGAGAATKTTTTGGTAGGATGCCACCAGTCTCGTCTGCATGACTGGGTCATCTCGATAGGCATCGTAGAAGTTGTCGTAGCAATGAAGGTATGTATCGATCTCGTCGAGCGTTTCAATGACTGTATTGAAACACTCGTGGGCGTTGAGCGCCAGCATCAAGACCATGCGAGCACCGCTGAAGATAGCAGCCACCGCCATGGGACTGGCCCCGAAGACAGTCTCGCAGAACTTGGCAAGCTCGGTCAAGGATAAAACGAAGGGTCCCAGCTTGTCCAACGCCTTGGAAGACTTGCTGTTTTTCTTCTTGGCGGCGATATCTCGGGAGAAGTCGTTGATGAAGGCTCGCAGTTGTTGTTTCTGGTGCTTGGATTCGGACAAATTCTCGGGCGCAGTTCGATCGCGTCGCTCGGTAATGGACTTGATGAAGGGATGCTTCGCATCTCTCTTGGACAGCCGAGAGAGGAAGTCATCGACAACGGCAGCGAATGCAGCAATCACCACCTGACATTTGAACCGTCAGAGCGGGGATGGGATCGGTCGATGGTAACTGCAACACCATCATGAGCAGTCATGATCTATATCGTACCTCCAATGCCCCCCTTCAAAATGGCTCTACCCACATACCTAGTCCTCATGCCAGCAGTTGGTACCCCTTCAATCAAACGACGAGCCATGGCAGACGTTGACGCCGGAACACGCCTTGAAAGCCTGATCCTCCGTCGGAAGTATGATCCGAAAACTCGTGAAGAAAAGGAAGCCAAGGTTCAGAGTCTCAAATCCGATGCGCTCTCCGAGGAACAGCGCAAACTCGAGCATGCTCTCGTCATCCGTCAAGTCTACGATCAGAATGGCCGGCAAGAGAAGACTATCCTTAACGTCAACTCCCCCTTCATCCTCCGCGCATTCCGAGATGTGATCAAGTCCCATCCCATCGTTCCCTCGACCTTTGAGGAGCCCTTCGAGCTCGAAAGTCCATTCCAGATACTGATTCACCACTGGGATGACCTGGATGCTCATCGTCGACAGATATCCGACTACCATGTCCGATCCCACCTTAACCTCCTCTTCGACTTCATGGAGTCTGAGCTGGGCCCCGACTACCAAAGACTCCAGGCTATGTGGCAAAAAGGCCATATCACGTACGAGACATTATGGTCTGTCTTCAAGCCCGGCAGCCTGCTCATCACCTTTGCGGACGGCCATCCCTGGCTCCTTCGCTGCTTACGGACGGGTTATGAGGTGTACAACAGCATAGGTCCAGTCTGCCACGTTTACGGTGAATACACGGACTTTGATGGGAAAACATTCGGCAATGCCACTCAGGAGTTTCAGATTCGCCAAAAAGTTAGCTTGAATGGTCTTCATCCTGGTGCCATTAACAAATTACCAATCTTTCCACTTGCGTACTGGACAAAGGACGAGAACAAGATAGACGACCTGAAAAGAAGGCTCCAGATCAGGGGAGAGGCCTTCAAAGAGATCGATGGCGTTGCTCTCAGATACTATCATGGTAGCGCCAAGTATCTCAAAGAACCTCCAAGGAGCTTCTACGATCCCTTCCTCGAAGGCTCATCCGGTTTATGGATTGGGTTCACGGTCAGTACACTGACCCAAAGTTAGTAACACTCTTGAAAGCCAGAGCAGTACTCACTCATATGCCACTATAGGAATCAGCAAGAGTTGTCTTGGACCGGGTACTATTCGACGAGGAAATATTCTCCGAACGCAAAACTGTCGCTGCCAATCCAGACGCGGACCTTACCCTCTGTCCGCCCTATGCCAAGGGCTTTTCCCTAGCAAAAAAGACGTTCTGCCGGTACTACCTGGACTGTCTTTGATCTATCGACTGGAAGCCGGATGCCTGGGAATCTCTGCTCCTCCCGAACGCCCAGAAACGCATCCTTCGAGCTCTCGTTGAGAACCACATATTCCCTGACAATGCCCGAGACGAAGACATGCAAAAGGGCAAGGGGCTAGTTCTCTTGTTACATGGAAGCCCCGGGTCCGGAAAGACAATGACTGCAGGTAGGTCAGCATGTGGCGGCCACAACCTTTATAATAGACTTGCTAACAAGGACGTACACAGAGACTGCTGCAGAAGCAACCAAGAAGCTTCTAGTCTCAAGCTCGCTCGGGGAGTTAAACCGAGACAACTGGGCATCCGCGTTTGAGAGGCGTCTCAAAGAGCTATTGCACTACGCCACAAAATGGCAGGCAGTCGTTCTACTTGATGAAGCTGATGTGTTCCTGGAGAAACGCGAGGATGCAGAAGGTCACAACGCCGACCGAAATGCATTGGTAGCCGGTGTGTATCTGCCATGTTGGAACCCCATACCAACTTTTTCTGACATCTGTCTTTCCTAGCACAGTCTTCCTGAAGCATCTCGAGTACTTCTCAGGGATTGTGTTCCTGACGACCAACCGCGTCCGGTCTTTTGATGCCGCAATGAAGTCTCGCATACACCTTGCGCTGACCTACAGACCACCCGATCTTGAGACTCGGCGGCAACTGTGGATGAAGTATCTCGGAGCAATCCCGRAGAGCGAGATCAACATGGATACCAACGAGGATATTGACGAGCTGCTTACAGAAAAGCTCAGTGGACGTGAGATATCGTATGCTGTTAACACGGCACGTACCATTGCTCGTCATGAAAGACAGCCACTGAGTCTTGATCACTTGATGACTGTTATCCAAGTGCGGCAAGAGTTTGACAAGTCTTTGAAGGAAGTTTCAAAGATAGACAGGAAAGATTCCATCCTAGACGTCTTCTAATGCCTGGAAGAGTATAGTTGGTGCCCAGGCTGCTAATAAACTTGGATTAAAGATATCATTAATGGGTCTCGATTACAAATTGCGTGATCGCATCGCAGCAGAATACATCTTCTCCAGAGCAGCCAACTTCTCCATCACAGGCTTAAACCTTGCCTGGACCTCCGTAGTAGCCGGTCTCTCGTTCAGAAACATCATCTCCATCTCAGAAACAAGCATCTGCTCCATGGAATCCAACTTCTCCTCCGTAGAATAAAACGGAGACACGTACGCAGGAATACCATGCTCAACAAACACCTTTTCCAGAGCAACCAAGTTCGCCACCAGAGACTTGTACTCAAGCGAAAACACCATAAAAGTCCCAGAAGCTTCCTCACCTCCTCCCTCGTTGTCATCCCGGTTCGAAGCAAGCCCCTTCTCCATAGCAGCCAGCTTCTGCTCCACCCCCTTCTCGTCCAGTAAAGTATTGTTAATCCGAGCGACAAGTGGTACGAACACCTCCTTCATATGCTCCAGCCTATACTCCACCAACTCAAGCGAAGACCTGATCAGAGGAAAGTTATCCGGAGAAACCATCTTCATAGCATCAATTTCCAGCTCCACAAGCTGAAACCCAGCCAGGATCTCCTTCTAAGATATCCTATCAGATTCCTCAGCTTCCTCATCTTCCTCAGCTTCCTCAGCTTTGTCAGCTTTGTCTCCTCCCTCCTCCTCCTCGTCATCCACACGACGTCTCTTGGCCGGACTCTTCCCCTTTTTATTACCACCTCCGTCTCCGGCTCCGCCTCCCTTCACCATATCAGTAGTGACCTTATCAGTCATCTCGGTATCCTCAGCAGCAATGACTCTCTCAGAAATATCAACTCCCAACGAGCCCTTGGCAAACTCTACCCACTCCTCCCTCTGTGCCTTCCACGCCTCTGGTTCCCCAAGACTCTCAATCGCCACTTGCACGTGCTCCGAGCTCACAGACCCCACGATGCCCTTGCGCACACGCATCAAACCGGAGGCTTGCCAGGCGGCGTAACGGACTAGGTCCAGGATGTAAAGGGTGCGCTCTTCGGTGGAGAGGTCAGGGGTGGAACCCAGTGCGTTGAGGACTTGGGTGTGGGCTTGTTGGTAGATCGAGGCCGAGTCCGAGGCCTCGGGGTCGGAGGGAGGTTGGGATTGGGACATGGTGACGTCGGGGTCGGATTGAGGTTGGGACATGGTAGCGGCAGGCCGTTTGCGGCGAGTGGTAACAGGCAGGTTTGATAATTGATGAGACTGGTGAGTTGAGAGGGTTAGTTCATGTCAGAATGATGGATTGGCTGATGGCTTACAGAGTAGTGTCTAAAGTATTGACTGTTTTCCAAAAAGAATCCGGCTTGATACCCGGGAAAAAGGGCGAAAGAATCCCGTCATTCTCTGCTCCTGGGACCCGACCTTTAACTACTGAAAGGGAACGGCAAAAAACAACGTGAGCCATGGCTTCCAGGCAACCAGGCCGCACAACAACCCAAGTAGGAGCGTTGTGTTTGGATCTCCCGTGCCACTCACAGGACGACACGAAGGATTACCTGCGTTCAAGTGCGTTCAAGGATCAGCGTTCCTGGCTTCCTGCACCAGCACCTGTCCGAAAGCGACGTGATTGCTGGATTCCTGTGGTGCTGACGGGAGTAAGGGGGATCGTGAACTGAGTTGACATCGGGAAGTTTGGGAATTTGCAGCGCTGTTGCAAGCAGGCAGAGATTGGTCCGAGTTTTTTTGTGCAGGAAGTTGTCGGYGAAAGCCCGGAAAGAACGAACGCCGGGAACGCCAGCTTCCGTCGTGCCTTCCCAAAGCGGAAAACAGCTACCGGATGTGTAATATCTGATTGGCTAGCGAGTTGGGACGAAGTGGGTCCAACGTTCGGCGAGTCGGGAGTTCGGGCCCGCAAACGACGACATTCCGAGTGCTCTTGCCATCTAGTTTGACGAGATCCTGCAAACCATTCACAGATTGCTACATCGGTTCTTCAGTTATCCTCCTCGATTATTCTTGAGTTACCTCCTTGGAATATCAGAAGTGAAGATAAGTCCCCAACTAACCTATTCATCCTTTGATGGCCCTTGTTCGAGATGCAATCATGCAACACGGCAGGTGTTGGCGGCCGGTGGCCGGGAACAAAGCATCGACGGTAAAGGGACCAACATGAAGCAACGCCCTGTTCCGTGTCGCAGTTGGTTCAAGTATCATTTCCCCGTTCTTAACCTTGCAATCCGCTGAGAAACTGCAATATGACAGACGCGATTCGCCTCCTCCTTCGCTACTGCTGGCCTTTCAAGTTTCAACCAATTCACGCCGGGCCGACCCACCGCTTGATATCGCAGCTGCCCTCCACGTCCAAATCCCATAACACCATGACGGTCCAGTCCTCTCAAATCTTAACTCCAAGCGTCGGAAACGCGACAAGGCATTCCGCGCTCACATCCAACAATACCAAACCCCCGAGCAAATCTTCCAAGCCGACGACCGGGACCACCATCTGTCTCAACTCCATCCCCCGCCTCTTGCACACACCGATCCCAAAGGCGGCAAATTCGGGCCCCTTTCAGACGACCAATGTGCCGTCTGTCAAGAGCGCTTTACAAACAAGGCATGGATACAAGACGAGAAGCTCTTCTGGTCGTACATCTCACGAACCAAGAACCAACCCTGCGGCCACTGGGCCGTTTGCGACAAGCTGGATTGTCTGGAGAAGTACTACGGGATTAATACCCTCTTGATCATTTCTCTGCCTACTAATCTTGGTCTGGCCAGTCTTGCGATTAGCGGATGGTTATCAGGGGGGCTGAGCTCAACCCCATGGCACACCCGCATCAGGTCACCATGCAACGGCAGAAACAAAGGCCTGCGGCCCAACTAACAGCACCAACGGCCAACATCAAGCTCCACATTACGGCCTCTTTGTATAAAAGATGGCGTGGAAAGGCATCTACGCAATTGATCCGCCAGAGCAACCTTGGTGTCCAGTTACACATTCCGCTAAGGCTGCTAACGGCTCTTCCTTCTGTCATTTCCGCTGTTCTCTACCACTGCAAAAGCTCATCATCACTAGCAATTGCAGCGACATCCTTACGGCACGCATCGAAACCTTTTCTAGGACAAAGCTAGCTGACGAACACGGATAATCGCGATGCCACCCCCAAATGACTCCCCTGGCTCGACCATGACAAGGCCTCGAACTGTGCCCGACGGCAGCGCAAATATCGCGACCACTCGCGACTTCGCGGACCCTATTGCGGACTTCGTTACACGGTTCGCCAACAACCAAGAAGTTAGTCAAGGTGGCAACTCGGGCAATCATCCAACCAAGTCACCAACACCAAGCACAACAGAAACGCCGTCCGAGTCTGTTGCCCCAATACCGGCTCCTGCTACACCCACGGCCGAGTTACCTTCCAGAACAAAACAAGAGTGGTACATCAACCGCAACGGAGGCATTGTCACCTATGAGCGCCAGATAAGACCGGAAGACGACATCAAGCAAAAACTGGAACAAATGCGGCTGGAAATGGCATCGGAAACGTGTCAGAAGGGGAAAGGGGAGGCGCAAGCCACTCGAGCCGGTCCAGCCGGACACATATCAGCAAATGGGCAAAGCAGCAACCATCCTGATGAGTTCAGAAAGTCCAACAAGATGACCAAGGAGCAAAAGGAGGAGGCGAAGAAAGCAAAGAGGAGGGAGGAGAGGATGGCGAGGTCTGCTGAGACCAATGCGAAGGTTTATGAGAGATTGAGGAGGGAGCAGGCTGAGAAGAAGAGGGAGAAGGAGAGGAAAGAGAAGAAGGAGAGACGTCGCTCTTGTCCTGACGTGAGTTGTTGTGGTATCGATGACTGTCTGATTTGCTTGGGCGCCATCTTGTTCTGTTGCGGATGCTTCAAGTTTGACTAGTAGGGAGGGTACCGTAATTTTCGGTGCGGAGCGGATGCTACGGAGTGTATTTTAGCGGGAGATGAACTTTGGAAAGGTGCATTGGGTCGTTAGAAAGGAGGGGTACTTATAACTGGTTTCCTGGTCTCTAGATTCCTCCTCATCAACCATCGCATTAACCAGAAAAGAACCCTTGTGAGCAGCTATTCTAGCACCTGGGTTTGCGAACTATTGCGAACTTTCTATCGAGAATTTTCCACTATTCATCTCCCATTGCATGGCGTTGTTTTGTGGAATTGGTTCTTTGCTTTGAGGAGATTATTGAGGGACAGGGACATTTTGATTTGATCCATATTCGCTGCTTGTATGACCAACAGTCGGCTACTACTAGTACACTTCAGGCACTTCATCTCAATCCCTTCACCGTGAGACCAGTCAGCCAGCAATAGTATGCGTTTGTCGAGGGCGGTGACGGGGCCCAATAGCTCACATCGCGAACAAAGAGCATTCACATAAATGCAGGGACAAAGCCACGTCCAACACCAACAATCATTCTTTGTATGCGCACCGGCACTTRCCCAGTCACCAACGGGAGCGGCAAGAGGTCTCAACATCCCTCAACCCAGCGCGGCGTATCTTCCACCAACCTTTTATTTAGAGAGCGCCGCCTACTGATTCTTAAGCCTTGTTCGACTCAACCCAGGAACGAGTTATATCGTCCAAGATCCGGCCGCCGTTACTGAAACTTCCAAAGGAGTACCGGAAGTCAGCGGCAATGTCTTTCACAACGGATAAGAACCATAACCTCACAGCTTCATCGGGCCTCACGGCTCGCCAACTTCTCGGACTTGGTGACAATGATGCACGTAACAATCCCCGAATTGACAACATTGAGGATCCTCTTCCTTCTCACGCCGCCTATGTCCACAGCACGAACAGACCCGCCTGTTGCGAAGACACCCGCCGCAAGCTGGACCTGGATGCTTCAATCCACGAGAGCGACGTCGGAAGCAGTAGCATGCCTCCCATACCTCCACCCACACATCAACTAAACAACGGTTGTTCACAAGGGTACCGCCCCGAACCCAATCCCACCAAGATACTCAATCAGTTACAACGTATGCTCGAAGACGGAGAAGATAAAACGGATCCTTCGCCATCTGGGCCAGATAACCAGCCAGAGAGCCATCGCTCCTTCGACCGCGAAGCATGGCTAAACAACCGTCCAACCATCGCCGACCTCACCACCGCCCTCAACACCCCCCTACCACGTCTACCATCGCCACCTATCCCACGCCCAAAAACCTACAACCCCCTCACCGAATTCTGCCTCCGCCACAACCCCCTCTGCTGGCCCTGCTCCGATGCCCGAGACAAGCTCCCCGCTCTCGAGGTCTTTCTCAACCAGATCGTCGACTCGAATAAGCCCCGTTACCAAGAACTAGAACTGTTGGACGAGAACGGCAAGGTTCCGGAGCGGCAGGTCTGGATGTCTAGTTGTCCGGTGATGGTTTGTGATGTGTGCTGTGGATGTTTGAAGCCGTGGAGGTGGGGGGAGGGGTGTTGGTGGGCGCATTGGTGGGTTTGGGTTAAGGTTGGGGGGGATGGGAGGGTGAGGGCATTGATGCCCGGCTATGAGGGAGTGTAGTGAGGTGTTTGGGTGTTGAGGGTAGGATGGATGGGGCTGGAGAGAGGATGGGATAGATGGAGGGGAAGGGATGAGGGATTATGAAGACAGGGAGAGGTTAGGTTGAGGTATTCGCGGAGAATGTCACTGACATTGTGACGGAGGTAGTCAGGGAAGATATTTTGATACAGTACCTCTAGTAGAGAAACAACCTAGAGGATGAGGGAATTGGTGTCTCACTTGAAAGGCGCTCATCGATGTCTCACGGACCCCAGTGATGGACTAATCTCTCTTCGGCCTTTATTCCGACATGTGACAGACCAATCGGACTGTTTAGGATGACTCCATGATCGATTGGCCTAGCAGATAGAGACGTGAACTTGGAAACGGAGACGAAATATACCGGTATCTTCGTCATGTTGACGATCAGCCGGATTCGCACCGGAGGGGATGTGATGAGGACCGAAGGTGGATGGCCTCGTCAATGTGAAGCTCTGTCGACATCGACTTCTCTCGGCATGGGATCCATTGTATCATGGATCAGCTTGACGGGCCGTTGCTTCCGTGATGAGCAAGTGTGATGATGGTGGAAATGAAATGTCAATCATTGATGATCTCAATTGCAAATATGGAAACTGCGCTCCTCCACTCGAAGGTTGGCGACTTGGCGGTTGCGAACAGAAAGGGAGGTCTGTGCTGGCGATCAAACGGGCAGACGGGAACGCCCGCATTGTGTCGGTCCCGGGTCGTGCTGCAGGATTCCGAGTCAAGATTTTCAGTTCGTTTGACTGGAGTTTGCGGGGAATGGAAGAGGCGAGGAGACTCGGACGACGTCGGGAGGTTGAACATGAACATGAACGTCACAAATCACAACAGAACACAATCTTCAATCATTCGAAACACCGATACTCGAAAATGGTTCCAATTCCACACATGAGAAGGGTAACTAATCCACCCGCTTGCTCAGCCCATCTACCAGATGATGTCTATCATTCTAAGGTATCCAATACAAAGGAATTTTGGTATCCAACCGCTCTATCGTTCCGTTCCCGTTGACACGCCCGCGTCCCAGTCATTAAATCATCTCGACAAAACTCCACGCACCAAACATTTACTCCTGCTTGCCAAGCTGGCCGTCCGACTCCTCGGGCCAGACATCGTAGCCAAAGGTGTCCTTCATGTTAACGAAGCGGCAGTGGCGGCCCTTAGCCACCTCCTGGACGGCCTTAAAGTCCTCGTCGCGGAGGACAGGGATCTGGAAGTTGCTTTCGATACGCGAGGGGGTCGAGCTCTTGGGGAGCACGACGTAGCCTCTGCGAAGACCCCAGGCGAGAAGCACCTGGGCAAGATTGTGTCCGCTGCGCTCCGCGACGGCCTTGAGAAGAGGGTCCTCACGGACAGTCTCGCCCGTCGATGGGACCTGGTTCTGGGAGCCGAGGGGAGAGTAGGCGGCAGGGATGATCTGGTTCTTGAAGCAGAACTCGACGAGCTCGGTGTTGGGGAGGAAGGGGTGGATCTCAATCTGGTTGACGGTCGGCTTGATGCGAGCGAACTTGAGGAGCTTCTGCAGGCCGGGGATCGTCCAGTTTGAAACACCAATCGACCGCGTCTTGCCGGCATCCACGAGATCCTCCATGGCCCGCCATGTTGGCTCGGGGTTCTCGGTGAGCTCCTTGTTGACGACATACTTGCCATCGGGGCCAATCTTGGGCATGTTGTTCTTGTCCTTCTCGACGGCAATGGGCCAGTGGACGAGGAAGAGGTCGACGTAGTCAAGCTTGAGCTTTTCGAGAGAGTTCTGCAAGCTCCACTTGACATCCTCGGGCTCATGCAGGTGGTTCCAGACCTTGGTGCAGATGAAGATGTCCTCGCGCTTGACGTCCTTGTTGTTCTCAAGGAACTCGGCAAGCGCCTGGCCGACCTCGTCCTCGTTCTGGTAGAACCACGCGCAGTCTAGGTGACGGTACCCAACCTCGAGGGCCTTCTTGACGGCGGCATAGGTCTCGCCCTTGGCACCCTCGTTGGCAAAGGTGCCGAATCCGACGGCGGGGATTCTCACTCCATTGTTGAGTGTGTAGGTGGTGTTGGCGGCGGTAAATCCGGGCATTTTGGAGGTGATGGTATTACGGATTGTCAGAGCAATCCTTGGCAAAGTGGTGTCTTGTGTTTAGGTCTGGAAAAGGGGTATCGTTTGAGTGCTTTGTCGTCTATGAAAGCTAAGACAGATGAGAAGGGTTTGCAGATGATGAAGATGAATGCTGATGAGAGAGAAATTGCAGGAGCAAAATATGGCTATGGCGTCAAAAGTTACACAACCCACGGGAAGCGCCAGTTAAATCCCAATTCGAGCTCTACAAGAAACCGCCGCTTCCAGGACCGACATACGCATAAGCCCGACTACACCTGCACATCTGCACATATTTCCTGTTGAGATTCGTAGCGGTAAACAAACGGAAGGCAAGAGAGGTGTGGCCGACTCGAGCCACTCGCAGCGGCCTGCCAAGGTATCCTTCCAGGGGGTGCGGATCCCTCGAGTCTCCCCTGGAGCTTGCTCGATGCATGCTGGGTCAGCGTTGGATCAGTGTTGGGTCAGTGTGTTGGAGACGGACGGCGCCAGCGGCATTTTTAGGGGTCCACCGATGACGCACGGAGCCCCACGGAGCCCCACGTGCGGCGGGGGTGTGGTGGGCTTTCGGACGCCGACAAGGTCTCGGACTGCATCGACAACGACAGGACAACGAGACGCTCAGGACACTGCACCGACATGCCAGACGGAGGAACAGCCCAGCATGAAACGGATGACAAAAGGAAACGCCAAGGCGAAGCTTATCCAGTTACGGGCTCCGATCTTCTCGAGATCTTCATCCATCGCGAGTCATGTTTGGCTCTGATGTTTTGTCCTCCATCTCTGGCGCATCTCTTTCCCTGGAACATCATTGTCGGTCAGTTTCAGGCACCGGGCTGTTATTGGAGCCAGCATCGCTTTGGTCCTCTCTGGTGCCGTTTGGTGCCTTGGTCGGTTATCGCGCCTCGTCGGTGAGAGTGCAACCCTACCTTGACAGTAACACGGACAACGGACAAACAACGGCGGCGAACGGACACACGGACGGACAAGGTCGGGACAAGGTTTCAGTTCAAGTTGGCAAAGATATATCCAAATTGGTGGTTAGCGGTCAAGACAGTGGCAGCGCCAACGCCGGGTGCCGGGTGCCGGGTGGTCTCCTGCTGCTGCCACCTGTCTTACGGCCGTGCAGCGGTGCAGTCGTAGTCCCAAACGGTCCCACAAAATATGCCCACTCTTCGCCCTGCTCAGCATCTCCGTTCTCCAGGACCCTCAACATCTGAAAATTTCTGGAGCCTCTGACGACATCGACATGGACAAGCCCGCCGCCTATGCTCCTACCGTCCTAGCCGTGTTCCGTTCCGCAGGAACCTCCAAGTCCTCCTACCCACATTGTGTCTGCTTCAACCCTGACGGTAGCCGTATGGGAGATTGATTCAGGACAACGGTGAATGCACGGAGCATGCAAAAAGGGGCCACTTACGGTCCGATAGGCAATACGGAGTTGGCAAACTGGTATAATCCCATCCGTGGGGGCCCTGCGCTGGCTGCCACGGCACTGTGTGGGAATCCGCCATATCAACATCAGTTGCCCTATCTGTCGTCATCCTGGAGATCTTGCGGCGATACTCGGTTGAGATGGTTCAGATCGACGTTTGGCACCAGACGGCACCCTCTGAATGGATTCCTTTGTCAGAAGTAGATCAGGGGTTCGCGAATGCGACTCGCGTGGTTGGTCTGATGGGGAGGGCATCCCAGGATCCCAGGGGTCCCAAGAGGGCACCCGACATGACAAGAGCCAAGACCATGATACTATCGCCTTGGACCCTACCGACGTCGACATATAAGAGACACAGATCCCCCGCCGCTCAAGATGATATTGTTCCGCCATCATCAGCCGGTGAATCCTCTTGTGTTTTCTTTACCTTTGATACCACTACTCACGAAACGTAGAGCGTTTTCATCTTTGCGTCTCTTCATCCATACAGCACATCGAACAGTCTTGAAGACTTGAACCGCAGTTTTTTGCTTTCAGCTTTGAATATTTTCTTCTGATACCCATCCATCAAGATGTCCGGTCAGCAAAGCAATCTCGTTGTGGGTGTTCCTAACCCAACCACCAAGACGACCCCCCACACTCCTCCAGAGTCACCAACTGAGACTCAAATCAAGGCCGTCGACGGTGTCGAGCAACAGAAGCAGCAGCAGCAGCAGGAGACCCAGGAACAACAACCACAACAACAACTAAGCATCAAGAAGACTCGTGGTAACTCCCGTCACGACTCTCTCACCATCCCTCTTTCTCCTACTCCCGACAACCACAACACCATCGAGGTTCCGGCAACCAGGTCTCCCGGTGCTCACGCCGAGCTCTACATGCACAACCTTTCCGCTTCCCCATCCTTGAAGGAGCGCAGACTCTCCCGCAACTCGTTCGGCACTGCTCTTCCCATCCCCCGTTCTAAGCGCCAGTCTCGTCTCAGCAGCGTCACCTTCCCCGGCGTCGCCGAGGCCCTTCAGGATGCCAGCGGCACCCTTCCTCTCAAGCCTACCCGCGAGTTCTTGGCCGACCGTGTTCAGGACATCCACTCTGAGAAGGTCGAGAAGGTCAAGAACATGACCTTTGTCTTCGATATCGATGGTGTCCTCGTCCATGGTGATCGTCTGATCCCTGAGGGCAAGAAGGTCTTGGACATGCTCAACGGCGATAACCAGCTTGGCATCAAGATCCCCCACATCTTCCTTACCAACGGCTCTGGTAAGCCCGAGCTTGCCCGTACCGAGCAGCTCTCCAAGATCCTCGAGAACCCCATCAGCACCGATCAGTTCATCCAGTCCCACACCCCCATGCGCGCCTTGGCCGAGTACTACAACACCGTCCTCGTTGTCGGTGGTGAGGGCTACAAGTGCCGCGAGGTCGCTGAGGAGTACGGCTTCAAGGACATTGTCGTCCCCAACGACATTGTTGCCTGGGACCCTTCGATCGCTCCCTACCGCGTCTTCACCGAGGAGGAGCGCGCCACTTCCCGCCCCCGCGACTTCACCAAGTGCAACATCGAGGCCATCATGGTCTTCTCCGACTCCCGCGATTACGCTACCGACATGCAGATCATTGTCGATCTTCTCCGATCTGAGAATGGCCGCCTCGGAACTGTTGCCAAGGACCCTGTCTCGCAGCGCATCCCCATCTACTTCTCCCAGGGTGATTTGCTCTGCCCTACCGAGCACCCTACCCCTCGCATGAGCCAGGGCGCCTTCCGCATCGGTCTCGAGGCCATGTACAAGGCTCTCACGGGCGTCGACCTCGAGCGTGTCGTCTACGGCAAGCCCGAGATGGCCACTTACAAGTACGCCGACGAGGTCATCGCTTCCTGGATGGAGCAGATCCACGGCGAGGAGAAGATCCCCCACAACATCTACATGGTCGGTGACAACCCGGCTTCCGATATCGTCGGCGGTAACCTCTACGGCTGGAACACCTGCCTTGTCCGCACCGGTGTGTTCCAGGGCGGCGAGAACGATGAGGAGAACCCGGCCAACTTTGGCGTCTTCACCAACGTCTGGGAGGCCGTCACTACTGCCTGCCGCAAGGAGCTTGGTGACGACTTCAACTTCAAGTGGGATGACCGTGTCAACCCTCTTAACATGAACGCCTCTGCCATCGAGTAAACGGATTGCGATGGATTTTCAGAGAAGAGCAGCAGCAGTGCGTGTGCTTGTTTACAGCATGATCATTGGTATTTAGGGCATTGATTGGCTTGGCTATATACCTTCGCTTTGGCAGCGACAGCGGAATCTCGGAATTGGGAGATATCATACCATTTGGCGTTTAGAGGTTTCATTTCTTGTTTTGGGACTACGATACCGCGAGGGTTGATGAGCCTTTGCAGAGCGAGGATGAGGAGGATGTAGGACAGTAGGAGCAGTGGATTGAAGATGTTTCATTTTTCTTCTTTGTCCTTTTCTCATCATGCATTTTCAATTCTTTTTCCAGTTATTTAGACACTAGAGCTCAGCATTTTTAGATTTCAGTTGTTAGGATACACAAAACATCACTTCACAATAACCTCCAAATGTTCCCTTGTCTTACATGCACTGTCGTGAACCATGACTATCAAGTTCGAACGCATTCATCAATTCAACAACCAGTTCAAAATAATGAGCTGGGGCCTACGTTCATACTTCGAGAACCACACCAAACCTTCTTTCTCAAGGTCGTCATTGTCAACCCGCAACCAGACAAGGGTCACCCCTTTCTAAGAGCCGTGCGTGCGGTTTCCTTGGCGGACGCCACCTTGCCAAGCGAGCCGGAGTGGGCTCCGTCGAGGAACCTGGCGGGACCCGGAGGGGTGCCAAGGCGCTGTTTCAAGATGGAGGAGCACGCCAAGAGTTGTGTGCCAAGACCATGATGTTGACTCGACGAGGAAACATCAAGATGTACAATTCATGCTCCAAGGATTTGAAGAATGTCTGATAGGCGATGCTGCAACTAAGCAACCAGCAACCAGCGAACGATTTTTCCAAAAATGTTTCATACCATCACGCCCAAACTGATCTTCTTTCTTCAAAAGGCAAGTATCACCATGTATCAGAGCTGCACCACGAATCTCATTCCCTGTGTCGCGGCGCCGGTGCTGAAATCCGCCGAATGTGGCCCCGGCGCACTCCGAGGGAGCGCCGTGATCCTTGGCATTTCGATGTACATTTGCATGTATCCGTAGATGTTCAATTCATTGGAGCGGAAGCATTTTCAAAGTTCTTCCACGATTTTTGAAGAAACGAAACTTTCTTGAACTTGCTTGGCTTCCTTGGCTACAGGTACCGTAGCTGTGGGCTTTGTGTAACAACAGAGTTTGCACAATGCGGCTCATTGATTTGCTTGTTCTTACTTGTCTCGTAGCTTGTCTTGATTTGTCCAAGATCTTGTCACGTCAGGTCAGCATGTCTATCATGTCGGCATTTGATGATGGGTGTGGATGGTTGGTTCGGGAGTTCGAGTACGCAGTACTTTCCCCCCAAAGGAAATGATTTGCCACCACCATTACCACCGTCAAGTTTAAACCTTGATTATCCGAACCGAACTTTTACGAACGTTTGTGAAAAACTCGTTCATCGTCAAATTCGCCCATGGAATCATATCAAACTTGCGCGTTCAACAAGGTCAAAGTCATGGACATCGATTGATCTCGACATCGGCCTTGAAACAGGCTTTGGAAGCAATGACCAGCTTCTGGGCCTGCGTGGGAGGCGAAAGACAAAAGACTTACCGGTAAGGAGCACCGAGATCTCGATATCACCGATAACATCGAGATAAGAGACGATGAACGGACCGACTCTTTGACGTCGTCCAAGCACCGCACCGTGGCAGCCAAGTTGAAGCACCCGCGCATGTCGATGGTATGCAGAGAATGACAGTGATGAAACGGAGAGAAAACGCCGACCGTTTTTACCCATCCTCTTACATCCATGACTTTGACACTGACATTTTGTCAGTCCGAAACAGATCAACGAAAACAATAGGTTCATCCGGACTTGGAAATACTGTGCTTAACAATTTCCAGGAGATCTTCCCTCTGCCCCTGTCTCGGGTTCGTTTTGCCTTTTGCTATTTTCCGAGGATAACCTTGTCTCCATTCCCCTGAACCCTTCCCGTACCTCAGCTTTGAACGGCATCGTGAACATCGGACACGGAGAGGACCTTTGAGGACAGCTACCCCCACCCTTAACCAGGCCCCATAAGGATAAACCCACAGTGATATCATTTTGCATAATCACAAACCCGCAGCAAGGGTGGGTTCTTCCGCAAAGCGTACATAAGCGGAAGGGCGGATGGCGCCAAGCGGATGGTTGTGGGACTTTTGCGGGACTTGGGCAGGGTCGGGGGTGCGAAAACGGTGGAAAGGGTTCGTTGTCGTCGGTTGTCGTTGTTCTGAACGTTCGTTCGTCGTTCGTTCGTTGGTCACGGTTCATTCAAACCCCGGCCGGAGTCGTGGGAGGCTGTCCGCCGCGGGCGCTTTCTCACACGACACAACGGAAGGGAAGTTCGTGATACATGGTCTTGGCGATATCCAATGGATGGCTGGCGGCTGATGGGTCAAAAACGAACAAGAAAGATAGCAGGGAACATGGCGCGCGGGGCATGGAATTTCGGGTGCAGTTGTCAAAAGTGCACTGCAGTGAAAGCAAAGCAAAGCAAACTTGAACCCTTTGTGCATTGCATTGGTGTGTTTCGACTTCTGTAGATGCAATGGCCGCGTGGCGTCCAACTTGCGGGAACAACAACTCGTCCAAGGAGATGATGGGAAAGGCATCAAAAGACCATCGTGTTGTCGGATGGTGAAGTGTTCACGATGCGTCAATGCCCGTTGTCTCGTTGTCAAGCTGCTAGTGAACTTGTGTTCGTCCCCAATTCGATGCCTGCGTGGTTTCATCTCGAACCATTCCTCATGAGGTTAACTCTGGTCTTTGACACCGATGCTATTGCTGACATGAACATTGATGCCGTTGCCGGCCGGAAGACAAACCCTCAGCTGTCAAAGTCGCACTCGGATCCGTTTTCCCACGCTGAGCTCCGCCTTCTGCTCCCGTAGTCTCCCGTAGCGCCCGAGCGCCAAGACGCCGGGTGGAAATAGCGGGAAATAACAGCACTCCGTCTCCGTTGAGCGGATAAGGAGGGCCGTCTCGTCCAGGAACCCGGCACCGCGTGGAAAGGGGCGTCTTTTTCGCTTAACCCGGCGGTCGCCGTTCCGTACCGGGTTCGGTTCGGTTTCGGGCCTTCTCCGACGCGAGCAAACCAGCGCTTGGCGTGGGACATGGCCGGTGACCAATGAGAATACCTGGAGCTGCTAACCGAGGCCATGCTTCTTGGCGGTCCCTGTTTTGCCAAGACTTGCATTGATGGGCCTTGATTTGGTCAAGTCCCGCTGTCGTCCATCAATGCAACAAAGTCGCAGATATCAGTATCACCAGTTTCACGACAGAAGATCTTCATCCTCTGTGCCCTGGCAATCATCGCCGTGAAAACGCCTATCATCACCTCCCTCACAGGCCTCACAAAGGACAAACAGTTTGGGAAATGTAACTGCAACCCAATTGGGGATTTTGCGGCGTCTTTCACATGTTGATGTCCCTGCAAAAAGATTCAAGGAACGGAACAACACCCAACCGCCTCAGCGTCGTATCATCCCAAGAACGATCTTCATCCCTTGGAATCCACATATCTTTCGATTTCTGCGCCCGTCAAGGCAGATCTTAGCCTCCTTTTGACTTTCCAATGCAAGATCCCTCTGGATTCCTGGGCTGGTAGCCTAATGCCCAGCCGGTTATGCCCGCCAGATTGCCCGCTACTTGCAACTTTCTTATCGGAGAAATGTCAAATGAAGAAAGGATGTGATGTTGCGCTAGAACCTTCCTGCCTTCCCAGGGAGCGCAGGTCCCTGAGATGCGATCTACACTTTTTACTTTCTGCATTTCCCTGGAACTTGTGTTGCGCTGGGAATCCTTTCACCGACGCTTGTTTCATACCTACCTTTTGCTGTTGGAACGGCTGCGCACTGTGTTGTTTGTTGTGCTTGTTGCATTCCGGGCTGTAGGGTTCGAGAGATGGACGGTGGTCGGTGATAGCGTTGAAGATCTCACTCCGCTGATTGGGACAACGAAGAAAGTTGGTACATTTTGAGGCTTGCGGCTCTCCGTGAGTGCATTGCATTTTGAGGATTGTCAAACAATGTCTTGGAACGATGCCAGCCGTTCGCTGTTGATCATGAATTTGTGAACGGGATCAACTGCTCCAGTAGGCTTGGTAGGAAATGATGTGATGGCTGCAATGGTACCTGATGGTGCTTATCCGCGGGTTTATCATCGCCGACTATTACTAACCAGCGATAGGTATCACGACCCAAACAAATCCCGAATGCTATGGTGTTGCGGCAAACTTTCAGGACCTGAAGTTGCAATGCGGCTCTGGCGGCGAGCTTGGCGACAAGAAACTGTTCCGTCCGTTCGACGTCCGTCGGGTTTACTGTGTAAGATCGACATCGACGCTATCTCGTTGGCTAATTCCCGGCGTAACGGCGTGGGCGGCGTACGAAGCCTTTCGCCCGGTTGGTCGGGGTCCTTCCGGTGGTTGTCTTGGTGGTCAGCCAAGGGTCTCGAGAACTAAGGGTCTCTCACCGTTGTTCACCGTCCCGGTCAAACTCTGTTCCATGGTCGGTCCCACCCACGCCGCCGTTCCAGGGTCCCATCAGCTCCGAACGGGCACCCCCGTCATCGACGACGGACCCTTGGGTTGGAAGTTAACTTCGTTTTTGGCACTGTCAGCTCGCCGCCTTTTGGACGTCAACAGTGGCTTCGCACTAACAATTGCACTAACATTTTTTGCCACCTCGCTTAAACAACAGAACACCACGGGCGGTGACGACAACACGGTTCGCGATAGCAAACTGCTTGATGACGGCGGCCAAGCTTGACGTGAGAACTTCACATGCTCGCTTACTCAACCGCTATCAAGCGTCATGGTAAGTGCTGTTTTCCATGTGATTCAGTTCTGTTCACTTTCTCGATGTTTCTCCGTGGGACTGTTACTGCCCTCATAGACTTCTGTTCAAGTGAACTCATCCACTTTTCATCATCATTCTTCTATGTTCTATCCTCACGTCCTGCTATACTTTTCACGTCTTCCCAGCGTCATTACGCTACAGTACCCTTATCTCCTGGCCTCAATGAAAGCAATCGATGAGAACGACATCCGCACTGTATCAAATTTTCTTGAACTTGGAGGGAAGGAATGATGGTTACCCCAACCCATCACTGAAACTTAGTATCCAGGGAAGCTTTCCCCACTGTATCATCCTGCCTTCCTCATCCGCCCTTTCACTGCAATGCAGTCTTCTAACAGATTCAGAGGTGAGATACTTGCTCGAATCGTGTTTGGTTTCGTTCTTTCCGAGTGTCGTTGTCGTGCTGGTTTGTGACTTCACAAACTGCACTTCTGATGGCTCTCGTCTCCTTCCTCTCGTTTCTATCCACCAACGTTACGACTCTCCTCACAGCACTCACTGCTTGATCCGCAGCACGCGCCCTCTTAGTCTTGTCCCCCACCCTCACTTGCCAGATACTAGCAGCCTGTGAGCTTGTGATTCGCGAGGTTCTATCAGCTAGTACCTCACACTAGGCCATACCACGACCAGATATGGCATGAGAATGACGGACATGCAAGTAAACCGCGCACGACGGATCATCAGACATGATACAAGTCCACATATCGGGACATACCGAGACGGTTGCTGATCGATCATGATAAGCTCACGCAACTTGAACCCTCGAAGACCTTGCAAGTCGAGAGTCACGTCAACTTGATCGTCGTGGTCGTGCTGAGGGAATATCACCTCATCACACCATATCCAGCCAACGGAACTCGCAATGTACAAAGTCAATATCTGAAACAACCTCACTTGTGTTCGAGTTGAGTGTGAGACGGACGTTGATCGACCTTTAGACTCGCTCGGCTAGCGGAGATATCTTATCTGATGGCTTCCCGGCTCATCACTCGCGGAGTTAGTGGCGTAATTCACCCATTGGCCTCAAGTGTCTAACACGTTGGGGCTAAAGAAGGATCACCTGCAAGGACATGGACTGTCGTAGGATAACGGTCTGCCTGTCAAGGACCAACGGAGCTGGCAGATCGATCACCAGGTGTGCACAACAAGGTACATGTACCTCCGTTAAGGGACGGAGGCTATTCAGGGACGGATGGTGTCTGAATGTTGGTTGATGTGCTGCATGGACACTCACTTATCCTTGATCCGTTTCATTGCTATGTTGACACCCGGTGTGTGAAGTTTACGAGCTTGAGCTAGACGTTATCTGTTGGACACTCCATTGTATCACGCCCAACTTGTGACCACGCTGAGCTACGACATGTGCAATGGATTGTTGGAACGTTGTTGTTTACCTATATGTTTGCGTGTTTTTTAGGACTAGTGATACAGTATGGATCGTCAAAACGGGGAAGGAGTGAAGGGTCCCAGGCATATCCAAACAACGCCAGTGCTTTACTCGTCTGGGCTAGAAACGCCCTCTGGGACCCCAAGCAAAGCTTGGGGTCTGGTGTATGGATTCGCGAAAGTGAATGGATTCGCGAAAAAATTTAGGTATATGGCCAACCCTGCCATTTTGTTAGTAAATTAATGTACATCCGTTTTTTTGTATACCTACTATAAGCAATCTGACTTACACGACCATTTGAATCCATTATGAACCGCCAAAACCTCTAACGTATTAATTTGGGAGCGTTGAGAGTACTTTGGCGTTTGATGTAAATGATGCAAATGATGTAACTATGTTAGAAAGTCGTGATGTCGAAATTATCGAGATTCTTAATGAGAATATCGACTCTACTTTATTGAATTGCTAGTCTAATATAGGGATGTTTATTGGGTTTACGGATATTATATGTATGAAAGTAGTATTTTTCAAAAAGACGGGGTGATATGGTTATAGCGCTAATTTATATAGGGGGGGAAGTACTAAAAATTTCGCGAATCTATTCACTTTCGCGAATCTATGTACTTGACCCTGTGCAAGCATAGGGTCAGACTGAGGCGTTTCTAGCCCTGACGAGTAGAGTAATGAAGTAGGAAAACAACAACATGGAGGACTGTTGCGTTTACATGCTGCAAAGAGATTCAACAAAGGAACTGAAACATCATACTTAGGTACACTTCCTTTCAATCTCTGTTTTCCATCCTCTACCTTACTGCCTCTTCTCTCCTAGACGTAATCAGGTAGACTCATCACTCACCCTCCAAACCCTCTCCTCCACCTCATCCCACTCACTCACGCCATCTCCACCCCCCCAATATCCTCCCAACCCTCCAAGTCCAAAGAGGTAGGTATATTGTCCCTCCTAACCCCCTCACTCAACCCCATATACTGCCCAACCCTCGGGTTCACCCCAAGACAATTCCCCACCTCCTCCTCCCCTAACTTAACCACCCGTCCACTATGCGTCCCCTCCACATGTTTCCCCCCATCACTCTTCTTCGTATTCTCCCCCTCCTTCAAATAACACATCCCTGACCCCCAAACATAACTAAACCCTGTGCACTTTTGGTCCGGAACAGCCGCGCAAAGGGCGCCGCACCGTCCGTACATGTCCCAGTTTTGAGGGGAAAGGTTGACGCTACCAAAATCGTCGCCGTAGTGGTCGGTGTCGCATTCGAGGTAGAAGGTCTGTCCACCTAGACACCAGATGTTGTTCCCTGCTGAGGGGCAGACGGGGGTTTTGGACTCGATGGTGGGCGGGGTGGGGGATTTGGAGGTTAGGGTGGCGGTTGGGGCGGTGGTTGTGCTGCTGCTGGGAGGAGGAGGCGGAGGAGGCGGAGGAGGGGGAGGAGGAGAGGAAGTGGTTGTTGTTGGTTTGGGAGGTTGAGAGGTGCTGGTGGGAGGAGGGAGAGTTGTGATGGACTGCCCGGACATGGAGACATACTGGGTCTGCGTGACCGTGGCGTGGTGAGTGTAATACGATTGTACGACTTGGGTTACGGTTTCCCAAAGATCCGGATCATAGGATTCTTCTCTGCGGTTCAAGTGGGCCTGGGAGGCGTGCTTGGTGGCTTGTTCCTCAAGTTCCTTCTCCTTGGCAAGCCATAAGCCATCGTCAGACTCCCCCAGGTCACGGGCGATAGGCCCGGTGGGCTTGGGGGGAGGATTTACATGGGCGTAGCTGGTGTAAGTGGGACTTGGTCGGTGAGAGCGAGTGTAGCTGCGAGTGGGACTCCAGGTGACCGAGGGACGGGGGATGCCGGTGAACTTGTAGGTGTCGTAACCGGTGAACTCGCGGGGACGAAAGTCCGAGACAGTGGTTGGAGATGGGAATGAAGTAGTGGCGTCATCACGGTTGACCAGCATCGGGCCGGTCTGTGTTAGACTGGCTTGGGTTTGGACCGTTAGCATGCCAGTATCGGTAGTATGACTATGGCTGGCCGTAGGTTTATGAGGTCTGGTATGGTTGTGATGCCATATGCCAGATTGGTTGACAGACTCAGTACCTGTGGTAATGTCATTAGCAGATGTTGATGTTGATGGGTTCACTGCATTCAGTGGACATTCAAGGGGTACATACTCGACGAACTTCCACCCTCTTGACGTCTGACGGCATGATGCAAAGGAGAGGCAGCGGCCATCGAACAGAGACCGATGGCCACGATGAAGGAGGAAAGAATGACCTTCATGATGACGGTAGACTGTTACTGGTGCGCTTGTTGTGCTGAGGTATCTGTAGAGTATGCCGTTATGTGCCCGCGAACTCTGGGACCTCCCGAGTTATTCGAGATGGCGCGGCAGTTGAATAGCTAGAAGGAAGAAAACAACTTTCTCAGAAGACAACTTCAGAACGCCTTATAACCCCATCTTGTCGTGAAGCATTAACACCCAAGATACCGCAGATAGTTCATGTGGGCGTGAATGAACCACGACCATTCCGTGATCAAAAGACAAAACGGACTTCCCTTGTCTCGACACACGGGACGGGATAGCCCGCTGCGCCACCCCTCTCAGAGTCTCAGGGACAGGAGTCGATGGGACAAAGGCGGGTTTGCAAGCAGACAATGATGCTTTGTTTCGTCCAGATTAACCCTTATTCTCTCTAATAGCAAACAAGTGCGGAGCGGGGGGTTCAGGGTTACGCAAATAGGAAGTGGATAAAAGGGAGAATTTGCGGCTCCTACAATAGCAACTTGTGGGAGAAGATGAAGAAACAGGGAGAAGGCACTGACTGGGTTGGTGGTTGATAGAACGCGGGGCATTCCAATAGCCTCAAAAGCACAGAGGAAAGCGAAAAAAGAAGACCGCGTGGGAAAAAAAAGAAGTTGGTTGACCAAACCCCCGGATCGCTCACGACTGCTCACTACGTAAGCCCAGCTAGACAAAGTGGGCGGACCGAAGTCCCCCGTGCATCACATCACCGGAGTGAGGATGCTGGCTGGCCTGGGCAATATTGAGTGAATTTAAAACCAGCCGCCACCATGGGAATCGAACCCATGGCCTTGTGAGTGGGTGTAGAAAGCTGTGCGCTGTCTAAGGCCACTCGGCCAACCTGTGTGTTGGAAGGTGTGCCTGGTGGGTGGGCTTATAAGGGACGGTAGAGATTGGGACGGTACCGGGGACCTGGGACATGGTGGGCGGCAGGCAGGCAGGCGGCCGTTTGCTTGGTACCTATAAAGGGGTTAAGGGGTTGGGTGTCAGGAGATTCAGGTATCGTGATCAATGATGGAGAAAGCCAACAACAATGGAAGATTGCAAATCTATGTATGCCGATACTACTATTCACCATTCCTGCTCTACCCGACCACTATCCAACCCACTTGCTCACTCTCCATCCCCGAGGTTATCCATCATTGGTTGCATTCGCCATCTTATGCTCTTCCAGGGCGTCGGCCAAAGCCCGCGCAGACCCCTTTGTGATGATCCTCCAAGTCTCCAAGCCCTCGCCGTCATCCGCCGCGACAGTTATCTTGACGGACTTGGGGCCCCATGGTTCCTCTCTGTAAGTATAATCAGAGTCCAGAGGCTGATCAAGTACAAGAGTAGCCCGAGGTTCGGCATGAAGCTGAAGGCGCACCTTGCCGGTCGTATTGTTCTTGACCAGACGCAAGAACCCCATACACTGCGTCTTCCATGGAAGACTTCTTTGCTTCGAGCCCTCGTCATCGCTGTCGTCGTCGTTCGCGACATATTTATCTGCCTTGGCACGAACCTCGAAGACAACGGAGCCCGTTATCTTCTCCTGGGTCGTCATCGACTAACGAGAGTTGGACCTGTGGCGCCTGAGACAGGTGGTGCTCGCTCGAGCTGGGTTGAACCAACGGAGTCAGCCGTTCCTCAATGTCGTCGAATACTTCCTGTGCGGAGACAACATAGGCAATCCTCTATGTTGTGCTGCCCGCAACGATATGACCGTAGAAGGCCTTGGTGGTGGCATCAAACACACAGGATCCCGAGTCACCGGGTTCGAGCGGCGAGCCGAGAGATAGGGGCCAGACGCGCTGGAACGAACGGGTACCCTTGATGCAAATGAAGGATGAGCAACCCCATAGAATGCCGTTGACAGAGCCTCCGGAGGGTGTGCTGGTTTGTACATGGGTGTTGACGTGAGGGATTGGAAATGCGTCCCTGGGCGTGATTGTTGGAAGCCCGAGCCTCCTCGAGACAGATACTGATGGCTCGGCCGGTATCAGCATATAGTCAAGGTCCAGTGACCCTATTAGGTTGCCGGCATCAACACTGAGAGAAAGAGACATGAGCTCTCCATGCGTTGGTCGCAGGGGTACTCGATCCAGCCACCTTCGGGCGTTCTTCTGGTCATTCAGCTCCCGGACATGCCCATTAACGGCATTGAGGAACCTTCCAGATGCTT
Organism: Neurospora terricola FGSC 1889; assembly: GCA_009805285.1. Lineage (NCBI taxonomy): Eukaryota > Fungi > Ascomycota > Sordariomycetes > Sordariales > Sordariaceae > Neurospora > Neurospora terricola. The sequence goes on along the minus strand of RANZ01000477.1, from coordinate 34,611 downwards.
GGTATTGAGTTGCTCGGTTGTTGCCATGGACGGACTGGCTTAATTCGCTGTCGCTGGAGGCTGAGATATCGCTACTGCCAGAAGTGCTGATCCAGCCGTCACTAGCGTCCGCTGAAGAGCTCTCAAACCCTCCGAATTCGAACTCGTCGTCTGACGTCTCAGCGAGCTCACTGTCCTTAAAATCAGTTTCGCTATCGGTGTCGCTCTCAGCGTCGCCCTTGGTGTTCTCGTTAGTGCTGCCCTCGGCATTTCCGTCTTGATCGCTGCCAGGGTGACCGTCAGTGTTGCCGTCGGTGTTGTCGGTGTCGTTAATGCCGACGAAAGGGTCCTTGACAGCCTGATCATTAGGAGCTTCCGGTGGAGGAAGAACGTGAGCCACGGTGAACAGGAATGGTCTCCGTGAAATGTATACCACTCCGCCGGTGGTGGCTGAAAGAGGCTTAAAGGAGGGATCGCATGACCGATAGAACTGTACCGACAAGATACAGGAAAGCTATGCGCGTCATCCGGAGCTGTGACTTCAGCTGTCCAGAGATCTGTGGGATATTCGACGGTGTCGTCTTCGGAGTCTCCTTCGCTATCGTCTTCACAATCGGCTTCTGCCAAGAACTCGGGATTGTCAATGTGAKGTGGATTTCGCCAGTGATCAGTGTGGAACCCAGATGCGTAAGTATCGATAATGCTGCTCTTCCTCAGCTCCTGTAGAGCTTGCTTTCTTGGCCCGGGTAGAGTACAAGCAAACATGATGTGTGGTATCCAAGACTCGGGCGTGGTGCCGGTCATGAAAATGCCGTGGCCGATGACCCCGTTCTTCGGGACTGGAGGGCATGTTGTACGCAGGAGCCAGGAGCTCGTTGATCTTGGGCGATATTTCGACGAACAGCTTCTGCACTCTGCCAGTAGCGTCCCAGCACTTGTAGCTTTTCATCATCCCGCAGAAGGTTCCGACTGATGCTTCTGGATTAGGCCATCTTGGCCTCGGACTAGCGCCGGTAGGGGCTGAAAGAGATCTGGCTATGCGACCAGGTGTATGTTCCATGACTGTGGACTAAGTAGCTTGGAAAAGACGGGTTGTTGACGGTGCAGAGTCACCAGGCAAGGCCTTTGAGCATCACGGAAAAATAGGTACGGTTTGGGAAGAGAATCGGGCAGCGAGTACAGAAGTTGGAGGGGAGTAAGACAATGGGCTTGTGTATTGGCATGAGAAACTCCGGGGGCATATGAAGAAGATTTGGTCAAACGTTGAGCAGCGCATGGCATGCCTAAGCGGAGCACAGCCACTTATTCGAGCGATGTTGGGAGAATTGGATACTGTTATTGGAAAGGCAGCAATGCTAGTTGTCCAATTTTCATGCAGGCTGGGAAGAGGCCTCTTGATGAGTTAGTTGCCTTGGGCTGAGTGGCTTGCAGCCAGAACCTAACGGGTGCATACCAGGCTCACCAGTGTAGTGCCTAGCGGGTAACCAGTTACCACTCCCAAATTTGACAATGTGATCAGAGTTGGGAATTAGTACATACTAATTAGTACGTACTAAGTATTAGTATTTAGTATTAGTATTAGTACGACCTTCGTACTAGACTAGTCTAATACTAGTACTAGACTAGACTAGACTCTAGTATACTAAAAATACTAATTTCAAAAAATCGATATTTTGTAACCTTTTTAATATTGTATAATCTAATTAAAAATATGTATATATGAAACCGCTCTTATTATTAAGAAATAATTTTTCTTTAATTTCATATAGATTTTTTAATTTTGAAGAGTACAAAAGGTAAAATAAATAATTCTAGAAAAATAATAATAGAATTCTAGTAATATAGTTAAAAGGTACGATTTTAACTAATATAGTATATAATTAGAAGTTATAATAAATTATAACTTATAAATACTAATTAGTACTAGAGCCGTACTAATTTGGACTGATTTGTACTAATTTGTACTAGAGTTATACTAATTTGTACTAATTCGTACTAAAAATACTAAAAATACTAGAATTGTACTAAAAATACTAGAGTTGTACTAGAAATACTAAGAATACTAAAAATACTAGAGTGNATTTGTACTAATTTGTACTAGAGTTATACTAATTTGTACTAATTCGTACTAAAAATACTAAAAATACTAGAATTGTACTAAAAATACTAGAGTTGTACTAGAAATACTAAGAATACTAAAAATACTAGAGTGGTACTAAAAGTACTAAAGATAAAAAAGAGTATAGTAAATAATTTATATTAGGAATAAATTGAATAAATAATTAATAATATTATATAATTAAAGATTGTTTTAGTATAGAGTATAAAAATAGCAGAAAAATAGTAAAGATAATAATAATAAGAATAAGTAAAAGAAGAAGAAGAAGAAGAAGAATAAGAATAAGAATAAGAATAAGAATAAGAATAAGAATAATTACAATAATAATAGTAATAATTATTAATATGAGAGTTATAAACTTTTAAACCTTCTAAAGCTTCTAGACTTTTTAAGTCTTCTAAACCTTCCAAACCTTTAACATTCCAACTTTTCTAAGAGGAATGTAAATATTATATATATAAATAATAGTAAGAATATTTATAATATTTATTAATAATATTTATTTATTCTGATTATTCTTGTTATTATTTATATATATAACATAAATAAATTACTTTATAATTCATATTTTCTTTTTTTACTATACTTATCTTAGTAGTTAATATATAAATTGGCTAATTTGATTTATTACATATAAAACCTCAGAAAAAAACGTTAACTAAATATTATTTTTATATGTATTAAAAATATAAAGTTATTATAAGTTTTCAAAATATATATATATATATACTATATTAAAGTAGCCGTATATATTAGTATTGTAAAATTATATTTTAAACGTTTAATATTTTTAATACTTTTAGTACTTTTAGTACTTTTAGTATTTTAGTCCTTTTTTTTAGTATTTTATATGTGATTTTTAGTATTTTTAGTATACTAATTAGTACTTAAAATACTAGAGTCGTACTAATTCGTACTAGAGTAGTACTAATTAGTATTTCATTTTTACTAATAACTTTACAGGTATTAAATATTTTTAAAAACTGTTAACAGTATTAAAACCAGCTCGTTTTCTAGTATATTTTACATACTAAAACTACTTTTGGAAAATACTAAAAATACTCTAGTACGTACTAAATACTAAAGTACTAATTAGTATTAGTACGGGTCTAGTACTAATACTAGCCTCTAGTATTAGTACGGGTCAAATACTAGACTAGACTAATACTAATCCCAACTCTGAATGTGATAGACCGCGCAATGCAGTTAGGGAAGGATATTGAAGCAAGGCAGAAATTGTGGCTGAGTTCGGTCAAGGTGATGGATGCACATTGGCGGCCTGTTATCCCCCTACACTCTCGGCGCAAACATGGACGATACAAATTTCCGCGCTGAAACCCAAAATGCAGCGCCATATGTCATCCCTGTATATGAAACCCGTAGCCACCAGCAACGCAGAAGGTCAACTACCATGGCGCTGTCGTGCTCGATATGCAAGCCAGTGTGCGCGAAGTCGAGCCAGGAGTTGATCGTTGAACACTTGTGGAACTGTCCCCAACCCGTCCGCTCAGCCAACCCCAAAGCGCAGTCCGTTGGCTTCTATACACACCAATGCCGAATCGCTTTGCGAGCATGTCCGCGCCTGGGGACTCGTTCGCATCAAGATGTGCTCGACTTGGCCCACAAGATCACCGCGGACGAACCAAGGGAGAAACTCGAGGACGCTTTGAGTTCGATAGACGAGAAGAGTGAGGGGACTGAAGAGGTGACCTTTGGTAGCTTGGCTGGCGTGGTCCTCAGTGACTTGGGTAACACCGACAAAGTAATAAGCCATATTATCTAGTAGTGTAATAGCTAATTAACGTATTGTCATCACTTCGTACTCCTTTRGGTTCCTCTRGAATACACTCTRACTRATCTCTAAAGCATTCCCAACGTAAAGATAGTTCATAATATCTATGCAGGTCATATTGATTTGATGACTTGGACCTTTTTTCTTCTTATCTTATACGCTTCGAGCGTTATCCGGGAGGAGGCTGAAGTCTGGCTCGAATTTGCATTTCCAGTATAGTAGCCAGATCTCCTTTTCCCACCGATCGAGGCGTGTAGGACAAAAAGAAGAAAATCCAAATTATTAAGTTAATATAATTTAGAGAGATATTATAAACCATCTTTACGTCAAGAATGGATCAGAGATCAGTCAGAGTGTATTCCAGAGGAACCCAAAGGAGTACGAAGTGATGACAACACGTCAATCAGCCATCACACCACCAGACAACATGGCTTGTCACTTTGTCGGTGTTACCCAAGAAAGGCTTGAGCAAGCAGCTGCATCCATCGACCTGGTTGTGCGACTGATGCTGATGATCGAAGTGGGCGAGTTGAAGAACACCTTTCTGGTCGACAGCCACTGGTCTGGACCAAAGGCACGATCAAAGACTTTGTGGACGAACTCTTCGAGCCCCAAACATCGCAAAAGCTGGAACGGGGAAAATTCGGCCGACTGTTCACGGCGCGTAATCTAGCCCTCATTGCTGGTTTCCGGGTCGAGCTGACAACTTGGCCGATCATCTTCTGTTCCGGGACAGCGACAAGACTGTCATGATCTTCCATCATGCCATGTTCCTCAGCCATCAACTCGGGTATGCGTAACAGAACGTCTCGTCCAAGCACTTGCTGGAATACCATTGTATGAATGTTAACGCTTCTTCCTTGTCCAGAAACCCGATCTATCCACCGGACTTCGTCTCAGAGACTCTCGGCACACTGGCGCTTCTCTTCCCCGAAAACGACGCGGCTTCGCGGAAGTGGTACCGTAAACAAGGGGAACGCGGCGAGCTCAATATGGCGGTGCTAAATTGCGGATCGGGGCATCGGAAGACTCGGCTCGAGGAGTAGTACTTCTGGCACGATCGACTGTTGATTCTCAAGGAGGAATTCGACGAGGCGCGGCCGACGACGATTGCGCAGTGGTGGAATGATCGGCGGGACGGCATTCAGTGGTATAGTCTGTGGATGGTTATGGGTCTGACATTGTTCTTTGGGCTGGTCCAGAGCATCGAGGGAGCCATTCAGGTGTATCAGGGGATGAAGGTCGTCGGGCGGGTGAGGTCGGCGTTGGTGATGGTGTTTGGTTGACGTTGATGGAATTGAAAGACGTCAGAAATTTGGAGGACGTCAAACGGGCATCGGGTCGGCCCCCGCATCCGATGGTGGGGTTGGTGGGGTATCCAGCCCTGTCAAGCATGCCTGCAGGGGAGCTACAGCGGGGATAGGGTACGTACCGCTGCAGCTACAGGGCTCAAAATACATGACGATATCGTGAAGGAAAGCATCACATCATCGATGCATCACTCACTGCATCCCGTCCCGTCTGCACCCAATATCAGACACATCAACGCACCGCTGACAGGAATCCATGCTCTCACTCTAGACATACACCAACAACGACAAGTCATGATCATCACCAGCCATGGTACTACACCTCGCTGAAACGACCAACCCATGGGGCGGTCACTCATGGGTGAGCGACAGTCCCACCACCCTCCCCCTCGACAACCGCACCCTCTACGAAAAGACTCCCTCCTATTCCACCGGCCCAGGTGGTCCAACCCGGAGCGTCTGCAACAAGCTCTTCCACTCCTCCCTCTTCGACATCGGCATCTTCCGCGACACCCTCCTCCCCTCCTTAACCCTGCACTCCGGCCTCTCCTTGATCGCCTACGGCGCCGGCCGCCTCACCGACCGTCTCGAGACCAAAGACTGGCTCTGGCCGTCCGGCCAGGTCATCAACGCGTGGTGGTCCGCCCTCGGCAAGCGGGTCATCTGCGACGGCATCCCTTTGTCCTGCGCGTGGGCCATCGTCGACCGCCACGAGCGCCTGCTGCTCACGGGCGTTACCTTATGGGGCAGCCGGCTGTTCTGGCGGATTGCGAACCGGTCTGTTAAGAGAGGCACGGATGATCCGCGGTATGAGGCGACCAAGAAGCAGCATGGATGGTCGTGGAATAAGGCGTTGTTTACTACGTACCTCCCTGAGGCGGTGTTCCAGACCTTGATCACGTTGCCGTTTACGGCGCCGTTCCGGCACTTGTCTGGGTCCGATGTGCCCGGGCCGTTTGCGACGCTGTCGGGTGGGTATGCGGCGGTGGCACAGGCGGTGGCTGTGGGATTGTTTAGCATGGGTTTTGCGCTGGAGGTGTTGGCGGATTGGCAGCTGGAGAAGTTTAAGGAGAAGGAGAAGGAAGGCAAGGAGAGCCATTCGGCCATGTGCAGGGAGGGAGTTTGGAGCATTGTTAGACATCCGAAGTGAGTCCCTTCCCCCTTTTTTCGTGTGTAACACGATCCTTACTAACGTCTCACAGCTACCTCGGCGACATGCTAGTCCACCTCTCCTTCCCCCTCCTCCTCTGGTCCAGCAACGCCCTCCAGCCCATCCACCTCCTCGGCCCCTTGACCAACTACATCTTCCTCCGCTACGTGTCGGGCGACAAGGAGAACGAGCACAGCCAGGCCCGCCGCTACAGCACCGAGAACGTCAACAAGAAGATCGACTTTGACAAGTACCGTCGCGAGGAGAACGCCTTTTGGCCTGACAAGAGCCAGGTGTCCAACAAGTGGACCTGGATTGTCGTGGGCGCTGGTGTGGCGGGTGCCCTGTTAGAGGGACTGGTTACACATGTGATGGCGTGACTCGCCATAGGCTGGAAAGCTATGGAAATGAGCTGGAAAGCCGTCGGAATGGGATTGAGCATTAGCTCTGAGTTGGGATTTAACGAGGCCATGGTGTTGGCGAGGGAACGACAGGATGTGGCGAAATTGTTTGCTGGGAGTGGTGTTGAGTTAACCGATTTCTTTGGGTGATTGGGATTGCACTTGCTTTTCGGCTCGGAAGTGTTGTAGGATATTGTAGGATATGGTGTGTAGGATATGGAAATCAGGGGGGAAGAGGTGATACCTCGCTTGATGGGATGTGACTTGGATGGGTCTGACAGTCTTATTTGGAGTAGTTGGATAATGTAGTTATTGGAATGACAAAAAACGAAACAGTTTTCCAACCCCCTCGTCTATCAACTGGTTCCGTTGCTGATAATAGGCCTTGACAGTCCGAACAGCGGAATTGGAACGGAGAAATATTTCCGCCATCAGTGTCTTCAGTTGCAGCTCAACATCTTCCATGTCATGCTCCCCTCTGTCGAGATCAGACCGTTGAGCATCGAACAACAACCTCAAGTCCCGGTGAGCGGCTCGGGACTTCTCCATGGTCATCAAGATCAATAGCAGTAGTGGAAATGGTAACTGGTATCCATAGTCTGTTCAATGCCCTTGTATTCGGACACCCTCTGTAATTGATACTAACTGTTCTAATATCGCGACTCAAATATCTTGACGCCTGTCCACCAGTGCGTGAAATTTCCACACTCTATCCTTTATCCACGCATATATACGACATAGTTTCTCAAGGCTTGTTTCCGCCGAGCCTGTGCGTACGACACAGTTTCTCAAGGCTTGTTTCCGCCGAGCCTATGTGTACAACACAGCTTCTCAAGGCTTGTTTTCGCCCGAGCCAATGTCTCTTCTACCAAGACACCTTGTTTTTGGCTCCTTGCTTGTCATCAATCATAACCATAACCTCATAACGCCATAACACCATAACTCCTCGCTCGCTTTCGGCCTTCAAACAGAGGCCAACACAAAAACGACGAACCAAAACAAGCACTCTTGAGGAGAACACAAGAGAAGATGAAAGGAAGCAGGAATCAGGAAAGCTCAAAGCTCCTCCTCCATCTCCTCCTCCATCTCCTCCTTCTCCTTTTTTCCACCCCCCGCTTTCTTGATCAAGCTCTGGATCAAAGCCCTGTTGTGCTTCTTAGCCCATTCGTCGTTGACAGGTGTGTTCTTTCTGTCCGGAACCACTATCTGGCTGTTAGCAATCATTCAAAAGTGAAACAAAAGAAGAATAAACTCACCCCTCTCACAACAATTGTCCCAAATCTTTCTTTCAGTGCTATAGTCCCCATGCCCTTTTTCACAGAGTTTGAAGTGCTCCATTGCTCGGCGCTTCTTGAAGGGGTGTCGGTTGAACACGCCTTTGATGCTTGCGGGGGTGTTGTGGGTGGAAGGACAATAGGATGCGGACTTGCAATCCTCTTTGAGCGGACAGCGGAGGACGTAATAGGCGTTCCCTTCTTCGTCGCCTGTGTCGGTGGTGGCACGCTTGCGCTTGTTGACACTGGAGTGGGAGCTAGAGGCGGCGACGATGGTGGATGTGGCGGTGCCGGTGGTGGTGGTGGTGCCTGTGGTGGTGCTGCGTTTTGTGGTACTCGGGTTGGCAGCGGCGGCGGTGGCCTTGCGCTTCTTGGACTTGGAAGTGAGAGTAAAATTACTGTCCTTGCTGTCATCTGTCTCGCTGCCGCTGTCGCAATCATCGCTGTCTTGGCCAAGGGCCAACTCGTCTTCGGAGTTGTCGTCGTCGTTGTTGTCATTGCCATTGTTGATGGCCGTGGCGGTCTTGCTGCTACTGGCCATGCTGCTGCTGCCTTCGCCGTTTCCTTCGCCATTGTCATTGGCACTGCCAGACACCGTCGCCTTCCCCTTTCCTTTGACCTTGCTCTTGTTGTTGCCCTTGTCATTAGAAAACTCCGCCCTGATGCTGCCGTTTTTTATAAACATGGAGGAATCAAGCTTGAAAACCCAGTACTTTCCCTTGACGACCTGCGAGCGCTTGATTGTTCTGTCCGTAGCGACGGCTGCGGGCTGCTTGCTGCCTCTGGGCTTGATAATCTTGTGGGTGTTGTTGTTAATGTTGCTGGGTTTGTCGACCGCTTTACCTTTGCCTTTGACGTCTTTCTTGCTGGCAGGAGTGATGATCTTGATCTTGGTGGCTCTGTGTTGCACGTTCGCGGTGCTCTTGCCTTTGGCATTGTTTGCGATGACCTGCTGGTTGCTCTCTTCTTTGCTGGCTGTGGCGGTGATGGTGGAATTGATGCTGTTGTTGGTAGTCTTGGTTGTGTCCACGATGGTATCGTTGCCCGGGTTGGATGGTCCCGCAACAGCAGAGGCAGAAGCAGAGACAGGCACAGCGGCAGATGTAGACGGGGAACCCACGGCAGTGGACGAGGAGTCAATGGTGCGAGCGGTGGCTGTGGTGGTGTTGCTGCTGGGGGTATCGACGGCCTTGCCCTTTCCTTTGTCGAGCTTGGTCGGTCGAGGGTTGGTATCTGACGGTCCCGCAATAGCAGAGGCAAGAGCAGAGAGAGGGGCAGCGGCAAAAGTGGACTGGTCGCCGACGGAGATGGATGAGGATCTAGCGATGGTGGCGGCAGTCGCGCTAGTGTTTCTCTGGAGGATGTCGACAGCTTTTCCCTTTCCTTTATCGAGCTTGGTTGGACGATTGTTGATCTCAGACGGTCCCCCGGACGGAGAGCGGGTGCGGGCGCGGGCAACCGGTTGGCCGGCAAAATCGAAGGAGGCCGGGGGTAGGCTCGGAAAGCTCAATGAGAGTGGTTCTGAGGAGGCATTTTTCTCTGCATTGGCAGCCGTTGTTGGGAGCGGTTGGCATGGGCTTGCCTCTGCTGAGCCGGGCTGCTCCTGCTGCTCCTGCTGCTCCTGTCGCTCCTTCTGCTCCTGCTCCTGCTCCTGCTCCTGCTCCTGCTGCTCCTGCTGCTCTTGCTGCTGTGCCCCATCTTGCTCTTGCTCCTGTGGTTCCGTTGAGCCAGAGGGTTGAGGATGAGGGTAGATTCCGGCAGGATCATTAGGGAGCCCATTTACGCCCCAAAAGGTTCTTCCAGTTGCGATTCTCTCGATCCAATCACTATAATACAAGCGATTTGTCTCCTCAGGCTGTACATCCACCCTCCAACCACCCTTTTTGTCTGAAATCGTCATGTGGGGGTGTCCGAAGATCTCGGGCCACTTTACAATCCACGAAAGATCGTGGGCTCGTACTGCCATGTCGTGAACAGTGCTGTACTCGTGGAGAATTGCGTCGTATTCTTTCTTGTGTTCCGCAATACCAGCTAGTGTCTTTCTGTACTGCTGGGTAATCTCCCAAAGGGCATCTGTCATCTTGTCGTGTAGCTCCCACGCCAGGCCACGCACAGCTGCGAGTTTTTCGCGGACTTCATGGTAAAGGGGTAAATCCTTATACGGAATCCTAGTCTTCTCCTGGAGCTTCGCACGATCTTCTGGCTCCATATCGTAATCGCTCATTGTCGCGGTGGTATGGCGAGATGGATGTTTGGGTTATGTTGCTTCGTAGACTGAAAGAAGGGCGAATTGATTGACGAAGGCAAAGTGGCTGAAAGTTGCGTTGACGGAAAACGCCGAGAGGATTGTCTGGGTGTCGAGATGGACTTGTATCGAAGGGTACCTCTATGAATGACCTTGGTGACGATATCTGTGTCGTGTGAACAGGACAGAAGGAGTTCAAGGGTAGAGTTGGTCGCAAAGTTTCCCTGGGTTCGACAGTTTAAAGGCGGCGCAAGGTGGAGACAGTCTGATCGAATACTAAGAAAGCAATTCTATTGAAAGCTGCAGATGGTATTGTCCCGGCTTGGTTGGCTACTTGTTGGGGGTATCCACTAGGTATTGAGCCACAATAGGTACGTTTGGGTTCAATAGCTTATGACAATTCAGCAAGAAATGACCCATCCAAAGTAGTACACAGTACAACCTCAACACAGCAATGGTGCTTAGTTCGTTGTGGATGTTGGGATCCCGTCGTCGGCGGCCGGCAGACCCTCTGGGCCACTTCCCGGGCGGAGGAACGAGGTACCTTGTGTCGTCCGATCATTTCCAATGAGTGAATGGAAGTTCGAAAAGGTCCCCAATGCAGGATGTGCTCTTGAGCTTTGTTCATCTGATAATCGCGACCAATGGTGCCAAGGTATTGGAGTTGTCATTGGTCCCAAAGCGTTGGTACAATAGCATTTGCGTCCGGCCGGCAAGTCGATTCCCTGGGATTCTGCCAATATCCAAGTGAAGGTGAAGGGACTTCGGTTGAGTTCCGCGACACATCAAGTGAATGGCGGAACGGGCTGGTGGTCCACGTCTACACAGTACGTAAGGCAGATTTGGCCGCGGTAGGGCTTTCCCTTCTCCCTAATTTTTTCTTGCCCACCAAAACGGAACGACTTTGTTTTTTTTATTTATCTTTTTGACGATCTGAGGAATTTTCCCTTTCGCCTTCACACTCAACAATCAGCCATACATTCCTCTCTCTACTGACTGTACACAGCGCCTTCTTATTCCCTGCAGTCGTAATACACCAGACAAGGTCTATCATCGACTCGACGTGAGGCCTTTCCAAGAGCAATTTTCGATTGAGCAAACAATCGATATGACGGGCAGGTCCAGAAGGGTGGCAACGGCCGGTCAGGGGCTCTCTTCAGGAGGAACTATCACGCGGCGCATCACGAGAAGCGCGGCAGCCGCCGCAAGAAGACCAGCCAACAATGAGCCCGCTACCGTAGCCTCAACGGCGTCGCCTCCCAACAGTGGCGCACAAGTGTGAGTTTCCTACACGATACATCCCCTCCAGCCGACCTTTTCTCAGTACTGCTAGTCTCAATGGCACGTGTTATTGACACTTTCGGGCATCGTATGACAGTGAGACGGTGGCTATCATCATGTCCATCGACTTGGGCAGTTCGGGTATACGTGCCTGTCTTCTGCCGCCGAAGAAGGATGCAGAGGTTGTGTGGATTGAGAATAACAGTAACGAAAGCAATCCTTACACATTCAGCGCCAAGGGTTGCCCTTTTGGCACTGTAAACGACGAGGACATTTACGACGGAGATGAGCTCCAAACAGGTCGGGAGGAGGTCGCACTTAAGTACGGCTTCTACATCCTCGCGGATGCCCCGGCAGAGTTGACGGATGAATACTCATTGATGGGTGACCTTCTCGCTGAAGACGAGCGAGACAGCCAGAACTTCCGCCGAAGGTTAAGAATCGGCATCATCAGCATGCTGCGGTTCATCCGCGAAAAGGCAGAGGAGACTATCAATCGCATGGGCAACACGGAGGGGTGGGTTATCAACAAACTCACCGTGACCGTTCCTTCGCAGTGGACCCTTGAGTTCGAGGTACTTTACCGTGACCTCCTGCGCGAAGCTTTTGACTGGGATTCGGCTTTGGCCCGAGACCGAATCAAGTTCTACTACGAGATCGAGGGTCTGGCCAATAACCTTCTACTGGATAAGCAGGGCCAGCTAGTCCAGAATGGCAAGGAGGAACACCAAATGTGCCTTATGCTTGACTTTGGTGGCCATTCCATGGTAAGCAATCCGACCTCTGCACTATCCCCCTGATTGGTTATGACCTTTTCAGACAACTAACCTGTCTCACTCAGAATGGCTGCTTGTATTGGGTTACTAGCGACGACGGCGAAATTTCGAATTTCTTTGCAATGGAAGAACCCTTTGGTGAGATTTGAGTCCTTTGACCCTGCCTTCCCATTCCTTTCGCATACTTTCATTCTTCAAACAGAGTCTAACCCATTCGTCACCCAGGGACTGGCGGGGGAGGAGAGCATTTCATTGACAGGTTGGTCAACACCTGTGTCCGCAAGGTGGCGGATGAGAGCAATGGCACATCGAACGTGACCCGTGCAGGTAGAGCGCAAGCCATCGCGACGTTCAAGAGGTTCAGGGCACACATGGGCCCTGGTGGAAGGAAAAAGGCGCTAAATCTGCTGGTCAACACTGGTCCGGGAACGTTTGTCAACTGCCACATGTCAGAGGAAGATATCCTGCAGGCCTGGAACGACGCCTTTGGACGCGCGATTCGAATGGCAACCACCCACATCGAGGCCCTCGTCGAGAGGGACGAAGTTCACAACTTCAACACTACGGCTCTTGTTACTTTGGCAGGCGGAAGCCTCAAGAACAAGCCCCTGGCTGAGAGAATGATGAACATTGTGAAGGAAGCTGGCCTTGGAGACGCGCAGCTAGTCTTTCACAAGGGTGGTGACTCGCAGTAAGTATCGAGCTTCATAGTACGGTTTTCACACAGCTAACCATGTCAACTTGCCAGATCCGTCCGCAATGCCGTGGGAATTGCACATGCCGAGGTCAACCAGATCGCCATCAACAACTTCTTCAATCGGGGCGCGGGCATCGGTGTGCAGATTCAGCCTGGAGGACAGGGCGAATGGGAGGATGTGGCCTACTGCATGCTTTACCACGTGAGTACAGTCGAAATTCCCAAATCCGCTCGGAGCCTTCCACGACACGTCATTCTAACCAGTCTGATCAGGATACCCAACTGCAAACAGACGTACGCCCGGCGTGCGCAGTCGAGCTGTTTCCCGGGGATCGGGTTCGGCTGATCTGCGACCCTGCCTTCGGAAAGAATCGCATTCTCAACGATGATAGCTCCAGTGAAGACGACGATTTCGACATGGACGATCCCGACGATTCCGACGATTCCGATAAGCCCAATGTGGAGATGTCCTGGAAGCGGACATACAACTTTTTGGACGAGTTACCTGTACCGAATCCCAGTCACAAAAGTAGGTGCGAGTGGTCTCTCCGCCGTGGAAGAGACGGTAGGAACGAGGTTCTCCACCTCGACATCACCATGACTCCTATACTGAAAAGCAAAGCGGCCACGCAACGCCTCACCAGGGAATGGAACTTCGTTCTCCCGCTGTACTTCGACCCGGGAAACCGATGCGTAATGCCGGGTCAGAAAAGCACAACTGTGCGAGAAGCAATCCCGGCCCTTTTCTTGGACGCGGATGGAGACGCCCACATGACGGGCTAGATGGGATTGGAAGGGGCACCGTCACGGCTCGGTGAGGTCGTACCGGTGTGTGCTTGAATGGGTTGGGCGCAGTGTATATTTACCAAGTATGATCAAGTGTATAATTGTAGTTATAGTTCCTCAAAAGCTCTTCCAAATGCTGATAATGTTGTGTTGAACTCCGGAAGAGTGAACAGTAAACAAACCATCCATCACCTGGAGCGAAACGAAACAATATCACATATTCAAGGGCATACCACAAAAAGGGTAATTGAACCCATCCAACAACGCCTAGAGGTAGACATACGCATGTATCTGTGACATTGGTATGCGAAATCACTGGCCATGACCGTCCGTGACTCCTTTGAACAGTTCATTAATAACAAACAACTCGCACAATCAAGCGACACGTCAGGCAATCAATCATCCGACGCGCCTTACTCTGTACCGTCAAGTGGTGGTGATGCATCACCTCAAGGTTATCATCACGAGACGTGCTTCGAGCACCTCTCAAAAGCAAACCCGGTAGAGCCAAGCAAGCATGGATCAGATAAATCCCTCCATGCCCAAGGCATTTACGCTTCCACTGGCCGATACAATGCGCCGGTAGCAACGGGCAATACGATACTCCTTGCCCACCTGTGACCATGTGCAGCGCGGCAAAGACATCAAGGCGGCCAAGGACTAGAAGAAGAAGTGGGCGCTGAAGAGGAGGAGGGCGGTCTGAGATTGACTCCCGTCGAGGATCTCTTTGCAGTTCCTCTCTTCTTCGACTATGGCGCCAGTCTATCAGGTGCATCATCCCTCATAAAAGAAGAGGCGAACTCCGCTTACGTGCTCGCTGAAGTTATCCCTGCCCCTTGTGTTTCAGACTGGCGGATGGAGAAATCCGTAGAGGTATGGCCGAAGGTGTCGGAGCACGGTGCAGAGTTTGTGTGGATTGAAAAACAACAACGACGAAAACAGTCCCTACAATTTCAACGAAAAGGGATGGATACACCCCTTTTGGCTCTGTGAATGACGAGGGAATATATGACGGAGATAGAACTCCAACACGATCGGCAGGAGGTCGCACTCAAGTACGGCTTCTACATCCACCGGAAGTTGCGCGGTGACATCATTGGGATCTTCAGGTTTCTCCGAGAAAAGGCGGAAGAGATTGTGGCCGGCATGGCGGAGTAAATTCAATTATGAATGGGAGTAGCCACGGAAGCAATTCATCAGCAAGTTTTCGGAACTCCCCCAGACGATGAAGAAGAGCGGGGCGGCGAGCAGGGTGAGTTATTGACCATTTCCGGCGCGATGTTGGAGGCACTGAACAATCACCATTATCCGGACCCATTATCCGTGTCTACAACGAGTTTGGAATGATGTCTGTATTTGGTGACTCTACTTTGAAGTAAAAAAAAAAAAACAGGGCGTTATGTGGTGATGCTCCCTGTCCAATGGATGCCAAGAGTGCATATGCGAGGCATCCCCGTCCATCGGCTCATCCATCCGCCTCAACACTCCTGAGACACTCATTCCTATCTCCCCTGATATCTTGTGTAACCTGTTTTCTTTGACCTGATCTGAAATCTCGGGTAACCTCATAGGGCGAAATCAACCTGGAAGCCCCAAATAACAGCTCGCTTGAGGCTGAAAAACACGAGTGGACTTGCACACTCGTGCGTACAATAGTGCTGCCGAGTGAGCGTACAAGCAGCAAGCAGGACGCTGGATCCACCGGCTTCCAAGCCTATGAGCATGCAAGCCCACATCCTTGTGGAACCAACCCCTATTCATTGCCGCGCCAACGTCGTGGTCGTAAACGATACTCCAACATCGATACTTCAACAGCGCGAAAGCATGGATGCTTGTGTTATAGGATAACAACAAGCTGTCAGGCATTTGCGCAAAATAGAGCTCGTAGATCATCTTGATCTTTGATCAGACTGGTGATCGTAGAGCAATGGGCGACAGTCTCGTTGTGAAAGGATGTCGCTGCTGAGACTTCTCAACGCTGAGTCAGTAAAAGCCGGGACGCTTGGCGAGTCGTGTTCCTGCGTCTCACCCTCATTGAGATAGCCTCTTTCCTTTTCGGCTTCATAATGACCTTGGCATGCCTGGTGGCAGGGTCAAATCGAAGGCGTAGACGAAGATCGGTTGTGCGTGTCTGGTTAAGTTGTCCCGTTTGCTCAACTTTGGCGACCACGAAAGTGTCATTGCCACTGCCCTCGAGGGACACCTCGCACTCGTACTTATCCCCCTTCTGGGCGGTGGGAAGGTCGTCAAACAACACATAGGTTCGGAGAGAACCGATTGGGATCCTCTCTGCCTTGCTTTTGGGCTTCGGCGCGCGGTACTTCTCATCAGAATAACGAGATACTGGCGGAATAACGTGGTATAGCGGGTCGCAGATCAACCGGAACTGCGTACCCTCGACTTGAGGTCCGGCACTGGTGTACGTATATTGCCGGTACTCTCTGGCTACGATGTCCTTTAAGCATCACAAAGAGAATCTGTCAGCTTTGGGGATGTTTTTGCGTACCATTATGATCGCTGGCTTCTTTTGCGTTTGGTGACCACTTACATAGTAAAAAAGCAGCGAAGCCTTATCCTCCCACTCAGGTGCATCAGGCAGCTTTCTTTGCAAGCCGATTCCGACACCCTGAGTGATGAACTGTCTGGCAGTCAGAGCGTACTCTACTGTTGCAATTGCACCCCTGATTGCTGAATCTTGTTCAGGATCGTAGTTCCTCCGCTCAAAATGAGGTCGTGGGAGACCAGCATCTTCAGCGAGTTGCTGCAGGCGAAGCTGAAGAGGAGAAAAGAGATAATCATACTCCAAGCATCCTCCTGAGATCATCACACTTCCGGCAACCTTACGGTCTCGCATGATTCTACTGAGAAGCGCGAACTGTTGGGCTGCAACGTTGAGCGGATGGCGGTACGCACATTCCCGGAAATGATCGAATCCCGTGCGGGGAATCTCTAAACGCACTTTGCCACCTGTGTCGGTAATGACCTCGATCGTTACTATCCGGTCCATGCTGGAAATGTCTAAGCGAGGGTTTAGGTTCCTTATGAGTCTCGTGCAAGCATCATGGACGCCAGCTTTCTCCGTTGGGGATAACGCCCTTCCAGTTTGGGTGGAGAATAGGTCATCCGCGTATTCGAGGAGATAATGCATCAGTAACTCTCCACTACCATGGGCTCCTGTGATACAACAAAGGGTCAGCGAGATTCAGAGACAAAAACAAGATACACGTGTTAAGTCTTACCAAATGAGTCTCCGATGCGGAAAAATCGATTGCTGCCGCTTTCTCCTGGACCATCACCGTCATAGTCAGTGGGACCAAGCCAGAACACTGAGCCGTTCTGTAAAATGGAGCTTTAGCAAAAATAATACAAGGCTCTTAGGACTCAAACATACCATCATATGACCTCCAAAAGTGAGAATGAGGACAACCTCTTCACTCATGGCATCATCGCGAAACCAAGCCCCTCCGTGGAGAGGGCCAAGAAAAACATGAGCCCAGGCGTCAGACTCGGTGACAAACGTAACGTGTTCATGTACCGTCTCACGATGGATGTCGAACGCTTCGGAAATCACGTCAAGGTAGACTTCTCGGAACGAACAGTTCCATTGTGCCGGTATAGTGACGCATATGTGGTCCTTCGCTTGGTTGTCGGTAAAAGCCTGGCCCCAGCGCTCGGCTAAATCCGCGTCCTTTCTGGCGCGCATGCTCCTGAACAAAGCTACGAGACCAGAGTAAAGCTTGCTTCGAAACTCGGGGGAGTCATAGATAGCGAGCTCTTGCGCCATCGGATGTTGCGGGGCGGCCTTGTCCAGCTCTTTAGCGAGTAGGTAAAACGCGTACTTGAGCGGTACGGGCTCAAACTGGCGCCATCTGACACTGGGGTCATATGCCGGGGCATCATCGTCGAAGGGATATCCGTGGGCTGGAAAGTCTAACCAATCCAACGGAGTATTGTCGACTCTTTCGGGAGGAGGGATAGCTCTGACCAAGGTGTCGTCGGGATCATCGCTTGGGCGCGCGATAGGACAGACTACCATAATCCGGCTACCGAAACATCCCAAATCGATACCGATAAGTTGTTTCCTGAATCATGGAATATCATTCTCCAGTTAGCAATTGCCGCGTTTCTAGGTGACAGTGTTACTAACGGCCAGGTCGTTTCCGGAGGCGCGGATTTGAATTTTGGACCATGCAGTACTTCTAAATCCATATCCATTTTGGTCTTTCGATGACTGGGTACGGCGGGTAGTATAAGGCTCGGACCCCCCTCCTGGGTCAAGGCGGTGCGCGCAGATGGGAATGTTTGTTTTGCGACGAACGATGTTGCGAATGCGATGCTGGTAGAGAAAGGAAGGAGATAAGGCGCCGGTTCAAGAAGCAAGAAAAGAAGTGCAGGACGCCCGGGGAGAAATTGGCGGGGCGCTTGTAATCTGAAATAGGACGGATAGCCGCACAAGTAAATGGCTGGTAGCAGGAAGGTTTTCGACTGGAGTCAGAGTGAAAGATCCGAGGGTTCGTGAAAGGTCAGGTGCCGATAGAGGTGATAACGCAGCAAGGTCCGAGACTGAGTGCCTGCCCGGCAACATCAGTTTCCGTCCGAATAACTKGAACCGGTGAGCGATGGCAGAAAGAGGAAGGCAAAGGTTAGATGCCCCTGTGGAAGAAAACCTGCGTACCTACTTGCAGTATCGTACGAATGGGAGGCCAGTGCCATTACGTGGCAGTTACTGCTCTGCCAGGTGATTCTTGAAGGGAAGGAACTTCCCTCACTCTTCCCCCAATACCTTCGCGCACCCACCCTTGAATTTACGCACCCGATGGCAACTGGCTCCAAAACAGGGCGTTTTCGTTTGCAAATTTCTGTCATGTCTGATGCATCTAACAATGCCCCTGGACTCATTCCGTCAGCTGAAGGGAAGGGAAACGAACAAATGAAAGACTTAGAAGAGGAGGTCATTGGTCAACTAGAGCGAATAAGGGAAGGGCAACTTGACAGAAACATTTCTTGTGGTGTAATTGATCTGTTGTAGTACAACTTTGAAGTTGGTGATGAGATGGAGGCGTGCCCGCTGCCAGAGGATTGTGCGTACACTCATGAATCAACATATTAAACGCCGTGTCCTGAAAACTACTCCTATACACTGATCATAGTATTGTGATAGAAGGGGCGCGAAGTCTCAAACTGGTGCCCAAAGTCATGATTCATGAAGGGGGTTGCGGGAAGTCCTGCTCTTGAAGCAATGTGGCTGGGCCTGTCGTTCAAAGCGCTTCATGTTGGTTAAGATATCAAACGCGACTGTGTGACGAACCGTTACAAGCACAGGAGTATATCGCTGGGATCAGAACAACGGTAGTAATAGCCAAAAGGTATTGATAGGATGTGATAGCTATTGCTTGCTGAAGAGCCCAGTATAGAACGAAGGCCGGGAGGCCTTCTTTTATACAGGCCTTCAGCGGACCCGATATATCGGACCCGGGGACCCGAACCTTTCGGGTCCCGATACCACGGACCCGGGGACCCGGCGCCTTCGGGCCTTCGGGTCCTACCTGATTGGTCCGTTGGTTCTATCTAGTCTAGMTTACATAAGTAATCCCTGGTTGGATCGTAACAGACTGCAATCCAAAGATGCAAATTCTTCTCATCCTGACAAAAGAGTTGAGGAAGTGGACAGATGGATGGTGAATATTGACATGAAAGGAAAGTAGTTGGCCGTGATAGTCTTGAATTATACAGAGTATTGTCCTGTTCAGACAAAAGAGAGTGTTAGGCGTATGTTTCATCGTTTTATCGAGTCTTATTACTGCCTAAATTGGTCTTTGCGACAACTGCCGGTTGTTTTCTCACATGATCGTTCCTACCCAGGGCTGCTAGGTGCAGTTTGTTAGCTCTTTCCCCGTGTATCACATCTCATCCACAATCTCGGTCCTTCAATCTACACCACTGTTATTTGGTGTCAACTTGAAGTTGCTGCTGTGTGTCTTCGTTTAGTTATCTTTACATGTTCTCGTTCGCCAGCGTGCAAAATGGGCTCGCCGAGTGCCCCTGTTCTCTGGTGTCTCTTTGGTGTCTTGTGGTTATGTACCAGCCACCTACTATGCATCGTCTTCATATTGCACCTGGCACTTGGAACGTCTTGATTTTCTTGATATTTTGTTGCTCTATCTTCGTTGGGATGAGGATCTGATGAGGCTTCCATCGCGCCAAATCTATCTCTCCATCCGTCTTGGTTGGGTATATATATGTACACTGTTATCTGTAGTCTCCTTGAACGATCATCTGATCACCTCTACGTCGCTGTTGCCATCCCAGCCCCCTGATGTTGGAGTAGAACACGGCTTTGACGTAGACACCATGCGTATCGTTCCACGCATCAACCATGTACTAGGTAAAGCTGGCGAACTTTGAGACCACTCCCTCCTTCCTTCCATCGTTCCTTCCTTTTCTCAATCAATCTGGCTCTTTCCCATACTGCCATCCCCCCCCTTTTCTCACTTAAACGTTTCAGGCCGCATCCTCCATCTCGAAGTCTTCGTCAGACTCATCCATCTCGACGTCTTCCTCAGAACCCTCCATCTGATCGCCCTCTTCAGCCGGTAGGCCGACGAAGAGATCTGGATCAACATCCCTGAGCGGAACGCTCTTTTTCCCCGCAAGAATGCACCTTGTGCCGTTGTCAAAATAGAGGGGAATTTCCCATTCTGAGCCCGGGAACTCGTCGGCGATGCTGAGGGTCATCGCGATTCCGTCTCCTCCCTCGCGGAATTCTACCTGGCACTCGTACCGACCGTTGCCAGGGTTGAGTGGTAACCTCTCAATGAGGTCACAACTCCTCTGGTAGTAGATTTTTCTCAGGGGACCGCGGTTGTTGAGCTCGTCTTGCCCATAAGATGGGTTCCGAATCAGCCGGCAACGGTCTCTAGCCTCAGAGTTATCTTCAAAAGTAGGTGGTAATATTTAGTGAGTGTTGTAAGGCCGTGTGACGAATATATAAGTCGGTGGACCATTTCAGTTGATACGATCTTGCCCGTAGAACGGACCTCTTGGGTACGCATGACTAGCAACTCCTGGAGGAAATTGAAGTTGTAGGCCTGTGTCACAAAGATTTGCGGGAGTTTGGGGTAGCGTTTGACATCTTGGCCATAAAAGGGGTTATGATCAGCATGAACCGATCACCGGCCTCGACCCGGATCTTGCACTTCGGGCGTATCTCCTCGTTGTCCGCCACCCGCTACGCACCGTGTTAGTTTCATCACTAGGATGGATTTGAAATCAACATTGGAAGCAGTAATCCACGTAGTACCAGAAGGGAGTCCCTCTATCGTCCTAGTCGTAAGGCAGCTTTCGCCTGCTTCATCTGGTTGGCGATCTCTGCGCGTTGATAGAGGAGCGCTGTTGTTCCCGAGTGAAGAATCCCGATGATATTGCGCAGAACACTGGCAGGATTGTTGTGGTTAGCTACCCGTAGGCGAGTGACAGTTCCCCGAGATGAGAGAAAACTTACTCATGTGCGACACCTTGCTTGGCCACTTTCAAGATGGCTCAGCCTGAGGCCTTGACCATGGCCTCCACGGTCTCATCCAGGGCTTCGTTCATAAGACTTCCACCAGCAACAACCACAAAGGGTTGTTTTCGAATTTTCCGCTCTTGTATCTTTCCTTCAAGAGCTCGAGCTTCCCCTGAACGTAGTCAAGAGAGGGCTTGTAAGCACTAGCCCAACAATTGTTGATAATTTCCTCGTGGTTCTTGAATACCAGTACGCGGATGAGCAGGAGATGGTGTCCGGCAAGAGCATCGACAGCCCATGTTGGAGGATAGGAGTGACCCATATCTTTCAAGGCGCCGTGGAGGACGCGGCAACCCTTCATGATCAGAATTGAGGGAAAAGAGAGGATGTATGAGGTACAGCAGTGGGTATATATGGCGTTAGAAGGTTACTCGGTAATGATAAAGCATAAAAATGTCCTCGAAGTCGATCCAGGCATGTCATGCTCATGGTTTATCGGTTATTTTCCTAGAAAGATCCAAAACTCTGTGACACAGACACCTGTCCCCCATTATTCTGCAATTGTCCCTTCCATCTCTTTACTCTGGCTTACGGCCCCATGCGACACGCAGCATAAAGTAGCCGTGAATGTTCGGGTCGTTCCATTCCTTCTTGATGTGGCGGGCGAATACCTTACCCTCCTCAGGGGTCCAGCCGAGTACAGCATGCCAGAGGTAATTGATGTATCCTGTGGCGTGTGTTAGCATCAGTCTCAGCAGTTTCGATCGAAAGGCCAACAGTGTGTTGGCATTGGCCCCTTTCCAGTTTCCCCTCTTCTTCATGACTGGAAGCATCACTAACCTTCGACATCCGACTCAACAGCCAGCTTCCACCAAAGACCTCGTTCGGCGGCCTTCTTCTCCGGGTGCCAGATACCCTGAGGGATTTCGATGTCCTTGATTTGGATATCGACGAATCCCGCGGCTTCCATGCACTTTCTCTGAAGGTCCTCTTCATAGACAGCAAAGGTCCTTCCGAGCTTTTTACCGCCCTCCCGGAAGACTTTGCCCCATTGGTCCATAGCACTTCCCTCCTTCACCGTCCCGTCAGGACTCAAGAACTTAGTAGAAGTTCCGGAGCTCTCTACCCAAGCGCCCGGCTTACACACCCTATAGGCGTTACGGAAGAGGGCATACCAATCGTCAACGATACCTATTAGGAGGCGCAAATTAACGAAATCGAAGGTATTTTCGCCCCATGTCCACTCTTGGTTGCAATCGTCCAATTCGAACTTGACGTTCGGCGGCACCCAGGAAGGTTGGATGGGAGAGACATCGGTACCAATAACTTCGGTATTCGGGAACTCGTCGGCAAAATCGCTAACAAACAACGGCGTCGTTAGAAAGACTCGATGGGAGGAAGACGAATTGAGTGGTACTCACATGGACCACAGTCCGGACCCTGTTGCGATGTCGAGTACCTTTTGGACCTTTTTCTTCTCCAGTGGAGCGAGATACAACTTTCCGTCCGTCGCCAACACCAAAGCATGGTGCCTTTTCAACTGTTAGACTGTACGATCGAAGCAGTCATTATTGACCGTAGGTGTGAGGTGGTCGCCTTTGGCGGTTATCGCAACAAGACAAGAGAGTGCGTATTGCGACAACAGCCAAAGGCAACCAGCTCACACCCATGGTTACTCAGGTATCTGCAGGCATGCGGGTTCTTACAAGATCTCCATGGCTTCAACGTGACGCGCATCGTTCGGTTCCCACGATTCAGCATTACCCATCTCGCCATGATAGGTTCTTCCTTGAATGGTACGGTATTCGTAAATGCTCGAAGCTAGAGAAGCGGTGGTGGTCGTGATAGATCCAATTGTGGAGGCGGTATCATTGCCCGGATCCTCTTCCGGGAGCTGCAAAGTAGGACAATGTGTTACCTGGCGCACCTCGACATCAAGTACCGTAAAGACTCGGGAACCTCGTTTTCCACGTCGGATCGGCAACGCAAGGTTTTATAGCTCTGCCATTTGCTTCCACAGCAACGTGCATACAGCCAAACGCAACTGGCAGACCTTTAGCCCTACATTGCCGGACTGTCCTGGAATGCCAGTTGATTGAGATTATACAAATGGAAAGGGTGACTTACCGGCTGGGCTGTCCAGTGCGACGCAGGAAGAATGCCCGCGGCGTTTTGCGCATCGGCGCTGAGCGGGGTCGGGGCCGGGGCTGGCGCAGCTGCTTCGCCCTTGGGGCTTTGCGGGCTCTTGGGACTTTTCGGGCTGGTAACCATGGTCGCGATTCTGGGTGGACAATGTGATGGGAGTCTTTGGGTGTTGACTGGAGAGAAGGAGCAGGACTTCTTGTTGATCCAGGAGCGAGACCTGACTTTAAGCAGGAAGAGGAGCGGCATCGTACGGCAGTCGGCAACTACGAAGTTGTACACCTGCAGAAAGAGTCGTATTTTCTGGATTGCCTTCCTGTTGCGGTCCTAATCGGGGGCCATGCAAAGGCAAGAAAGACCCTGTTGACACCTGCATCAACAAGGGGTTCTGACCCCTGCATACTGCAGTTGCAACCATAATCGGCAGTCCCGCGGAGTTCGGGGTTCGGAGATGGTACACTGACGTCGCATTCCTCCCAAAATCCTAAAGAATTCTCCTGGTAAATCTCAACACACGTATCGCCCACTGCTGAAAGCTCATGCGAATATGGGGTACACGGGCAGTTCTTTGATAGACTGCAACCCGTTCTACTGTCAGGGATGGGCGGAAGGGATAGGATAGAGGGGCACCTTGGGGACCAGACACCAGTCACCAGAGGTTGGGGCAAGCGATGGGGATGGGGAGGAAAGCCATGGGCGGAACCATCAGCATGGAAGAACTTATTTCAGCAAGATAGCAGGATGTGATGGCTTTATATCTGCTCGTTCGACCAGGGTATTGTCTACCTTTGCCACTCTTCCGCGGTCTCTCTCTAGAGCGTTGTCATCCTCAATGAGTCTTTTGCTACACCAGTCGTGTTATAACGGTTGTTGAGGATCCAGTCATATAGACGGCTTGTGACCAACATCCATCTATGGCCAGCCAATACGTAGATGACTCTTCTTCCCTTGATTTCTTCCATGACTAGCGTCATTAGGGGCAACTTCCATCCAGTCAGTTCCGAACACAAACAGCCCTGTTCAACAAACACAGCATTCTTTTCAAGCCATCCACATTGGGAGTTGGAGCCTCGACGCTTCTCCATCAACACATCCTCTTTATTCCTTCGAAGCAGTGCTAGCGTTCCGCCCCTCGTCCTCGCTTGAAGGAATGTCAAGAGAAGATGGAAGATTGACACTCGGGTGCTTGACAGTGGTCAGAGAAGGACGAGAGTAAGTCTTCGCCTTCGGTGCCGTCATCGTGTTATGTCGTGTAGGTAGTTGACAGTATCCCCGTTCGTGGTCGTGGTTGCGCTGATTCTGCTTGTGTTTCGGTTGTTGTTGCTTCCGGTACCATTTCCGACGCCGCTGTCGCCGGCCCCAGGTTCCGGCGCCTTGAGAGCCAAGTACTTCCCCTTCTTAACCAGTGACCACTTGGTCGTCGCGTGCTGGGACGCAGCAAAGGCGGTCTTGGAGCTGCTGCTGGCCTTGGAGATCCTGTCACTCTTGTTCCTCTTCTTGCTCCTGTTGCCCCTGTCGTCTTTTGGCTTCGGTGTTGGGTCCCTGGCTTTTCCTTTGCCCTTCTCTTTGGACTTGATCCTCCTCGTGTGGGTGGTCTTTTCGCCGGCGGGTATGGAAGGTTTGGGCACGGTGACCGAGGGGCCTGCGATGGGGGCGGGAGCAGGCGCTGGAGCGGCACTGGCAGTACGGACACGGCGATCGCGGTGGGCTCGGGCAGTCGCGCGGAGGAGGGTACGCTTGCTTGGTGCGGCGGCGCGGGGGCTGATGGGAGGGACTGG
Source organism: Neurospora terricola FGSC 1889 (assembly GCA_009805285.1). NCBI lineage: Eukaryota > Fungi > Ascomycota > Sordariomycetes > Sordariales > Sordariaceae > Neurospora > Neurospora terricola. The sequence goes on along the minus strand of RANZ01000477.1, from coordinate 9,377 downwards.
CATGGGAGGCGTTGGCAAGCAATGCCGGACGGCGGGAGGCCTGGCTGGTTTGGGTACCTAAAGGATTCGGTTCGGGAGGAACAGTGCTAGAAATTCAAAAAGAGAGCCAACAGTCGGAGGACCAGGCCATCAACGGCGAGGGAAGCTGACCATGAATTGGTCTACCTAATGCCTTTCAACCGGTACTCAACCGCGCTTTCATGGAGACTACCTCCCCTTACGACATGCATCCATCAACTGAATGGGAGTCTTATCGAAAGAAAACGCAACAATACCCCTCCTTTCGGGCCCGAATCCAGCTGGGAACTCTTGGGCCTTTCAGTCCGATTTTGTTGAACCTTCACTATCATATGTGGGGCTTCTGTGTAATTTACCGGACAATACCTCTACTTATCAGTGAAGGGAAGCGAAACTTGGTTTTGGAATTGTTCAGGTTGTTGGAAGTCCGTGCCTCGCAACCTTGGGCGCCCATTCACTGGGAATTCCCTTCACCGGCACTCCCATCAGGTCCTGGTAGTATAAGTAGCCTGCCCTGATTTCCGTTTCTCCTCCTCGCCTTTCTACCTCCAACTCCAAACGGGGCAGAAAGCTTTTACGTCTTCTGCTTTTCTCTTCCTTCGTCCACCCTTCCTCCACCCTTCTTCAACCACTTCGACCTGACTATCTTCCTCTCTTTGCGCCAAGTCAATTTCGCGGATCTTTGCACCCGCGCGCATTTGCCGCAGGTAATCGGCGACAAAGCGGATACGACTTGGACAACTCCCCCACAATGGCCGCTCCTTTTCCCCCCATGGATATGTTCCGGTTGATGAGAGAAGCTTAGTATGTTTGCCAATCCCTACCTACCCACTGACATGTGTACTGACTCATCTTCGATGACTTAGCGGCGATATCGTGGTCGGCCTGGACCTTGGCAGCAACAAGACTCGCGTCGTCATCAACCGCACCAAATCCAAAGATTTTGCCTCTCATGGTTATCCGTTCGATGATCAGGTCCCCGTGTACATGGGGGATGCTCCTTTGACCAACCGCGAATCTGTTTCGCTGAAGCATGCATTCTACATTCTTGCAAACGCATCGGACAGATTCGTGGACCAATACCCCATGATACAGAAGCTCTGTCAACACGACAGCGAGGCATTCCGTCAGAAACTTCGGGCTGGAATCTTGGAGTTGTTGAGAACAATCCGAGGATGGATTCTCGCAAATATGCGCAAGAATTGGCGGATTGATCGTCTCTCCGTCACAATGCCGGCGCAATGGGGCCAGGAGTTTGAAGGTGTCTTTCTGTCTCTAATCGGAGAGGCCTTCGAGTGGAACCCGACGACGGCAAGAGACAAAGTCGGCTTCATCAAGGCCGCAGATGCGCTGACTCATTACCTTGTGAGCACACCTAAGTACCTTGACAAAGTTAAGGCGCCAAACTCCGATCAAGTCTGGCTGGTCATTGACTTCGGCGGAGATAACCTGGTAGGTGCTCCTGTCCTGTTAGCTTGATCAATGTGCGAAGTTTTGCTGACATTTTGAATCAAGAACGCATCCCTGTTTTGGGTCAAGCATAGGGAGCAGGGACAGCCGCGGTTTTTCAGACTGGAAGAATCATTCGGTAAGATTCATCATCTCCGTGCCATCCACTCTACCAGCCTCTGGTCTAAATTCTGATGCGTGGCTACATCTCAGGTGCTGGCGGCGGCACTGAACACGTGCTGCACAACATCTTGGCTGCTTGTGCAGTCAAGTGCCTTAACCAGGATGCCGGCCCAGGGTATCCAATGTGTCCTGCTATCGCCGAGGACATTCGCGAAGTATTCACTGGTACCCCCGCTAGAGGAGAGTGGGGCCCTGCCCAGGAGGGAGAGAACCCCAAACTGTTCTCTTTCGGTGTGTCGCTGCCGGAAGAGCAGAATTTCCTTTTGTTCAGGTTCAACCAGGCCGAGATCACTCAGATTTGGAACGATGCTCATAAAGCCGCCTTTGAGCTTGTCGACAACCTACTCAAAAATCTGAGGAGGAGGACCGTAGAGACCGATCACCCTCACATCGTCCCTGAGCCAGTGATCTTCATTGCCGGAGGTAGCACCAAGAACAAGCCCTTGAAGCGCAAGCTGATGGTTATGGTCCAAGAGGCCAACCTCCCCGCTCCGGTCTTTCTTGACTAGACGTCCCCTGGCACTGAGTAAGTTCTACCTGTTCTACGGCTTACAGCCCCATGCCCAACGGAACTTGGACTGACAACATACTCTTCGTAGCTCGATGCGAAACGCTAATGGAGCCAGCATTGCGACAGCCATGATGAGGGCTCCCGGGACCTTCATCAGATTGGAATCGGAAGCGCTCTATGGATCAAGCGATCGAGTAGGCGGTATCCCAAGTGGTTGGCGAAGGGTGATTTGGGCTCATGGGGGATGGTGATTGAAGATTTGAAGAGGTATGCCCAAGATTGTGTGGGCTTTGGGCTTGTGGTTGACAAAAAGCTTTGTCGCTGGTGGCCATTCTGCTTGGTTCTCTGCTTTTCCCCTTACATCTTCTTTAGGCCCAGCTAGTTCTAGCGTCTGCGATGTTTGTTTTACTCAGGATTTCCTATTGACGATGTCAAGTCACATCGTTAGATCTGACAGTTTGTCAGCTTTTGATAACGATGGAAACTGATCAGGGGTATCAGAGGGGGAAAGAAGAGCGCTAGAGTAGGAATAGCACAGGCCTATAGATGGAATTCCAATATTGGTAGTTAACTTCTTTGTGCTCCTGGTTCTACATTCGTTGCGAGTAATTTGACCTTGATGTTTTCGTGTCGTTTCCTTGGACTTGTTTGGTAGCTTTGTACTCCAAATGAGACCTATTCCAAACCGTCCTAAATGCCATCATAATACTTTGAAATACATGATCATCAGCAAAGAAGCGATTATCAGGACCTGAGTGAACATAATGACACATGAGTTAAGCCTTCCTCATTGGAGAAAACACATAAGCTGGATGTGGAAACACCTAGAAACGCCGAGTGTCAGACTCCCGAACTTTCCAAGTATATAATGTAGTGATGATGACAAGTCCACCAGAAATCAAAGCGCAGAGATGATAGACAGCATCATAGTCATACAACCAGGAGCTGAAGGCCATAGCGGCGGCATGTGGCCGTCTATCCGCGACCTGCACCCGCATATTCATTCAGGAAAGCACGACCCGCACTCACCCCAAATTTCCACGCGCCTCAATGTCCACCTTCCAAGACACTCAACAAGAATTTTTCACCCACGCGACATAACTTGATCATATTTGGCAGGCTATAAATTCAACCTTTGAAACGGTCGTCAATCCACTTTACTAGTTGAAAGATTGTTAAGAACGGTCTCTTAGGGTGTTTGAAGTCGTGGTGCCCGATACTTGCAATGCTCGCAGAATAAGCGCGGTGGTTGATCCAAATATTGCGGAAATTTAAAGAGAGAAGTTGGGTGCCAAGTCTCTATGTACTGTATCCTTCAAACTTGGGGACAGAAGAGTCTTTACGTGGGGTAAGTTTGGTGTATGTTCTCGCCTGTCGGGCAGATGGTGTGTGTAGATTTGGGGTGGGTGCGAGTTGTTAGTCTCCTTGGGTTTCTACCTCTCTCATCCGCCGGATTTTGAGCTCCCACGCTCTATGTTGAATCTCGACAAGAGGCTCTTTTGTTGGCCAACAAAGGTACCCGTTCTACATGCCAATACATCTTGAGGCGAAGAAAGTTTAAGCAGTCGGTGTAAACGCAGGCAATGGTTTAATGAAAGGAATGAACAGGGAAAGGAAATAATTTACAAGAAAAAGCTGAAGCGAAGCCAAAAGCAAAGGTCACGCCCAAGGATAATGTACCTAATACTACGCTGGCGATGACAAGACACAATGAAAGCAAGCACTGTGGCATGATGAGCAAAGAGTACCACCCTGCATGATGATCAACAAACGGAATGGCGGGGAACTGGGCTGGGAGAGCAATGGAACCGGAACCGGAAGAAGAAGAGAGCGTTGTGAGGTGCCAGGGTGGCAGGGGAGTGTCAACCACCGGACAATTCGGGTAGGTGCGATCTTTTCGATGCAGTATTGAGAAAGAAACTGGGAAGTTGCACTCCCAATCCGCCTTCCACATCCGCACGAGTCAGAACATCCATTGAACCGCTATTGCGGTTTATTCTCGATAAGTAGTACATTTGAACTTCCATGCACCTGTCAGGGCAGGTAGCACCGCAAGGAAAGGCGATATTCTTGGACCAGAGTGCTGACGATCTGGCCAAGGCTCCAAACACACAACCATCTATCTTTAACCCTCTTCACAGTGTATCCCCCACTACGGACGTCTAAGGGTCCATTCCATGGCTTCCGTTCATGGTTTCGTTCCATAGCTCCGTTCCATGTCCATTAACACCATCTCCCAAACAACGTCCACTCCACACTTAGTCCTCCCTCAACCGCCTCCCACCACCGCCCCAAAACTTGGGGTTAACCTTATCATCCTCGGCCTTCTCCGCCCTCCCATGCTTATTCTCAAAGTCCCTATTATGCTCGTCCACCTCCGCCTGCTGCTCCTTGGTCAGATTGGGCTTCTCCCCGGGGACACTCGCATTGCTAATCTTGGGCTGGGGCGGTGCGCTCCGATGGGAGCTCGAGAGGGGCTCGCCGCCACCGGTGCGGCCGCGGGCGTCGCCGTTCGCTAGAGCGTCCGGGATGGCGAACTTGTCGGAGTTTGAGGTTGAGGTGTTGGACTGACCGGAGCTGGAGCTGCTGCTGGGCTTCTTCTTCCCTTCGGGGGCGTTGGGGATCTTGCCGCCGGTGGGCGAGGAGCCGGTCTCGACGGCTTCTTTGGAGCGGGAGCCGCCTGATTGGGCGGAGGCGTCCTCGGAGGATTTGGGAGATGAGGTGGTGCTATTTCCATAGCCCCCTGTGGATTGGAGATGGCGGGAGGTGTGGAGGGGAGCGATGCGGCCGGTGGGGAGGGCGGCGCGGGGCGCTGCGATGGCCCGGTAAACGGTGCGGGAGGAGAAGCGGTTCATTGTTGGGTGCTTGAGGATGTTTTAGTTGGTGTGTTCTGATTGTCTGATTTTACGAAGTTGGATTGATTGAAGGATTGAAGGTCAAAAGAAGTCGGAATAATTGGTAGGAAAGCTGTGTTTTGTTTGGGTGTTCGGAGGAAGTTAAAAGGACGAGCTTGAAGCTCTGTTGGCCAAAGAGGTACTCACTGAAAGTGACGTTATGGATCATGACATCACCAGTACAGCTGCTACGCAAGGAGTCCTTGTCCAATCAAGCCCAGTGAGGTAGTGTTCGATCGATACTGAAAAAATGGCATTTTTTCCATACCTGACCGCTTACGAGTCTTACTGCACTTTCAGGGCTCGTGCTTCAGTCCGTGCACCAAGCCGCTAAAGTACCTCCCTCTGGCGGGCTTATGAAGCCTTGGGTACGTACCTATGAGACCGCCTTAGGAGGGTAGATGCGGGTGGATGCCAAGCCCACGTAAAAATGGAAAGGATTCTCATTTTTTCCAAACCGTTACGGTAATTACYGTAACTGACCACTGACGAGTCAGACCGATCGAACCCTACAGTGAGGTGGTTCGCGGGATGCGGGGAAGCAAGGAAAATCGCTGCACTTTTGGGGCTTCTTATCTTATCGTTGATTCAACATGGAGGTACCTAGTGGTACCTGACCAACCTCACCGGCAGCATCATGTCTCGAGAGCAACGAATGGAGGCGACGTGCCCTGTGCGCGAAGCCATGGGAGGAGGTTGCTTACGACGTATGGACATCTTCAATTCCCAACACCTCTGGTACGAACTATTGCCGGAGACTGTGAGTATATCATGCTCCACGTACATTAAACCGATACTGATCACCTCTGTCCAGATACACAACCTTTTCACCAAGTCCCGCCTTTCTAACCGCCTCCTTGAAGTCGTCCAACCCCGACAAGAATACACTGTAATCATCAAAGTGCACCGGAATCGTCACGTCCGGATCCATCAACTGCATCAGCTTGACTCCCTGCTCCCCATCCATAGTCACCATGAACAACGGCAACTTTGGTCCCGGAATCGTAGTTCCTCCCAAGTGAACCAACATCAAATCGATCTTCTCATCCTTCAACCGCTTCGGAATCTCCTTCAGCTCATCCACAAACAGCGTGTCGCCCGAGATGTAGATGCGATACCCGGTCTCGCCTCTCGTCTCTGATCCATCGGTCGAATAATTCAACTCGATCAACCAGCCATTGGTCGGTGGAACAGCCCCAAGCAGCTCGTTTGCAGCGGCCAGTGGACCGGGAGGGACGTGCTTCCCCGGCATGCCGGTCACCTTAATCACCGGCTTCTTCCCTCCCGTATCGCCCTTGTAGTTGACCACTGGGAGAAGGATGGACTGGAAAAAGTCCAAGTCGTAAACGGCCTTGAAGGGGTCCTCCTTGCCTGCCAATGCCTGCTTCGCGTGCGGAGTGGAGATGATGGGGAAGTCCCTGTTCAGACTCTCCTCCACCAGCCTGTCGAAGTGGTCTTCGTGGTAATGGGACAAGAGGATGCAGTCGAGAGGAGGCAGGGCGTCGATGTCGACGGCTGGGTTCTTGAGACGTTCCGCGGTGACACCCGGGCCCAGGTGGACGTGGTCGCCGGCGTGGAGGAAGTTCGGGTCAGTGAGGATGCGGATGCCGTGCCATTCGATCACGGTGGTGGCGTTGCCGATAAAGTAGACGCTCCCGTTTTCTGGACCTGTCGAGGCCTTGGTCGGATGGGTCTTGATGTTGGCGACGGGGAGGACGGGTTCGGGGCCGTGCTCATGCGAATGACCCTGGTGGTGATGGTGTTCTAGCTGGGCTTTGAGGAGGGGGATCCGCTTGCTGGGGTCGAGCTCGAGACGGTGGACTTGTTGGGTCTCCATTTTGGTGTTTGGGCGATGAGGATGATATTAACGGTAAAGCGATTTCTTGATCCTGACTATACTACACTCTTCCCTTCGGTTTCTTGCTGCCGTGTGGTTCTGTCGCGACGTTTGTTCTTTCTCTCCAGGAGCAGCGTTCATGGATCACCCATGAAGCCCCTCCTTTCTTACGGATTCTTTGGCCATCCTTCGTCGTGGCTGAGGTTCGAGCAATGGTCTGAGGACCGTTAAGCGGGGTCAACATTCGACTGCACCCAGCCCTGCACCCTTCTCGATCAAGCCCATTCCAAGGCTGAAAGCCGACAAAGCCGCGGGGTAAGGTATGTTGGTGCATGAGCTTCTGGTGTTTGTCGGTTTATCTCCCCCTTTCAGATGATTATTGCTAACGGATATAGACAGGACCAATATCCCCGGGCTTGAGGTCTCCTGATGGTCAACTTGCCATGTCCATGACAAGATATGGCCGGGTTAGGGTTCTGCTCGCTCGCACTGCCGGAACGCCCGAACGTTCACGTGGATGACCGACCGCAAGTCCACGCTCAAGTTGACCCGTCACATTTTACAAGGGTAAAATGTCTCCCAATGGACTAGAGCTGGGTTTTTGGGGGCATGGTAATCGGGGGCATTAGACTGGTCCGTGCAGACTCCACTTTTCTTAAGCTGAAAATACCGATTATATAGATCTAATAGGTACGTTTATAAATATAAATTACAATTGTACGCTCGTTACACATATGTATAAATAGTAATATGTAATTTATAGTATTAGAATAGTTATATATTATATATACAATATATAATAATAATTCAATCCTAATAGCACCGAGAACCGAATTCATTATTAAGTACTATTAATACTAACGCGATATAAATTATAAAATAACGTTTAATACTATAAAAATTAATATAATATAAAATATAAAATAATACTAATATTATCTCCTCTTCTATAATATCAACTTCTATTATACCTAATAACCTACTATATCCTTCTAACTTACATTAATTTCCGTCTTTTATTTTCTACTTCTAAATTATTATATATAGAATATATAAATCATATTTCTTAATAGGCGATAAATTAATATTATTATTAGGAGTAGCCTATTTAATAGCGGATTTAATAACCTTCAGCGTATAAATATTTAGGTCGACCTAAATATTATTAGTATATATTCTATATATTATTTACTATTAATAGAATTTAAAGAAATTAAATATTTATTCGGTATTTATTATTACGCAGAATATTTTTAAGATGCGTATATAAAATATCCGGGGCTTTTTAAAGCGTTTATTAGGGGGTAATAGAGGGTTCTAATTCCTTTTCTTTATACTTTTTTAGAAGGGTTATATTACCWATCTTTTTAAGTATAAATTTAATCTTCTTCAGGGTTTTAGGCTAGACGATAGCCTACTTCTCCTCCTCCTCCTCTTTCTTTTCTTCTTTTTCCTCCTCTTCCTCCTCTTCCTCCTTCTCCTCTTCATCGTTAATTTAAGGGCGGTTTTATTATAAATTAATATATATATTAATTATATATATAAACTAAAATAATTTATAATAATATAATAATAATATTGTCCGAATATAGGCAATTATAAAAGAAAATTAGCATTTATTATATATATATCTATATATTAATAATACATTATACTTTAATTATTAATCTAATTATATATAAGATGAGTTATAGGTAGCGAAGCGCCGCGTAGAACGGCGGGACGCTTACGCTGGCCTAAACCCTTTCTAAGCTACATCTATAAATAAGAAATATTAGTATTATATATATATATAGTAAATACAAGAGGGAATTTACCTTATAAATAAAAAGTTTACTATAAATAACTTTAAATTACGGGTCTTATTAGGCAAATTCTTCCAATCTATTACCAATCCTATTCAAAATCTAAATATTAATAGGAATATAATAAAAGTCATCATAATACTACTACCAGGTTAAAACGTATCGACTTAAAATATTAGAAATACATACTATTAATAAAAATAGTATATAATAAATATATAATAAATATATATAAAGATATATATATTACCAGCCTAAAAATAATTTATTATTAATTAAACGGGCTCTCTTAGTATCTGCTATAGCCCTAGAGTATTAATGCCAAAAGTATTAGCGGAGTTAAAAGAAGATTAATAAAATTATTTAATATATATTAATTATTAATTGGTATAGAATATATTATAAGTTAGATAATTAAGCTATTTATAATAGCGATACCGTATTAGAAATTATTATAAAGAACGATAGGGCAAATAGTATTATTAAATTTTATAACGATATACCAATATAGATTCGGGGTTTGTAAAGAGTCCTCCTCCTTTAAATCACCTTTCTTACTTAGGATTTATTAATATATATTAAATATATATAAAGGAATAAATTTTACTAACAACCTTCGTAAGAAGAATATAGTTCGGATTAGGGTTAGGGATTAGACTATAGAAATACTTATAACGGGG